>OU015495.1:97445331-97575331 GCA_907164885.2 Dolomedes plantarius
ATTACTTAAATACTTGAAGTTTAGTTTTAAGAAAAATTACCTTTGTTTAAAACTACTTCATTTGTCAAAACTGGGTTGTTAAAACTGAGAATCATCTTTAAATTGTCTGTTTACTAGAGTTTTCATTGTAAAGTATAACTTTTTTTTTGCAATGGGTATAGAATAGTTAAATTCATATTTTTTCTCTGTGGTTTTGTAATTTTTGGTTAGTTTATTGACCGTCCATGAAAATATATTCAGAGAAATTGTTTAGACATAAGCATCTGTAGCTTTCTTTTCTGAACTTTGTACAATGAAACTATTTAATTCTCTTACAGCCTAAACTCGGGCACTTCTATTAAATGTATATATATATATTATATATGTATATTAATATATATTATTAATGTATATTATTAAATGTATATATATATATATTACAACTTTTAAAGGAAATTAAACTTCAAACAACAAAAAATCCTTTTCTAATAACGTTTTTATATAAAAGCATATTGCGTCCGATGTAGCAAGATGATAGTGCGTTGGTCTGGGGTTATTCGGTTCGAATCCCGACGAATGCCATTAAATATATTTTTGTCTAGGTTGGATATAAGCACGCTAAATCCATAGACCAGTAGTTCTATGATGTCAGAGGATAGAAGAGGGTACGAGGCCTCCAGATGTTGCCCCTAGGAGGGCTCTGTAAAAATTGAGGTGGCACCAGGGGATGGACTTTGTTCACCTACATCGTCCCCCCCCCCCCTCCACACACGCACATACACTGAAAGCAGCCATCGATTCTCGCGGATTATGTGCGAATGGCAACATATGCGTATTGTCAAACAACAACAATAACATGTAAAAGCATTTACAACATAAAAAAATGGTTTTCATAACTGGCTTAGCATTTTTGTACTGGTTTTTATACTGGCCTATCACTTCAAATGACTTTGGAATAGACCCACATCAAGTGACTTCAAGAAGTTCGGGGGAAATATTCAACTATACGATGAAACGCTACTTTTACCGAATTTTTAACGGAAAAGAATACTTGGTAAACATGTAAAGTTCACTGTTTCCATTACCTTAGTTTGCGGTAACATATATGCTAAAATAACGAACTCACCATTAACGAGATGAAACGAGGTTTTCTACAATAATCTCGATTTATTACAACAACAATTAGGCTAATAATTACCGTACTCATTGCTAGCAGGTAACGGGGAATTTATATCGTGTGTTAATCTCGGTAGCTATATTACGGAAACCCTGCCAGAATTCAGCCATGCCACTGCATGTACAATTCTCTCCTCTAACCTTTCTGTCTTAACTTTATCACCAGGTTCCTGGAACCCTAGCTAACCCCAAACGCCGTCAATGAGCATTATAATGTCCAGCTGCCCTACAGCAAAACGATCTTCAATTCTTCAATTTTTTCGTTCCTACCTCGCCTCGTGGCGTCTGCCGCCTGACTATCGCGTGTGTACATTATCCACGGGGTTTCCCATCTAGTACAAAAGTAGCTGTTATTTGCATTCGCACTTGTTTCTTCTTCAAACGACGATTTATTTAAACCAGGGGGAGAGGGGTTTAATTTGGATTCAATACCTCACAAACAGTTGGAGATAAGAGACTTACTTTTTAGTGTAATTTGTCATGTGACATTTTACCGAGAAAACACTGTGAAATATGAACACGTGATGAAAACAGAAATGTTAATTATTTGTAGCGTTATTAGCATGGAAGGGAATGGTTAGTAGTTGAAAGGAGAATTTCAATACTTCATTTTTATTGTACGTAACAAAAGTAAAATATCGGAAATGAGCAGTTATTAAAATTTATTATAACAATCAAGTAAAACCAGACTTGGGTAGCAAAAGTTAACCATTCCATGAAAAAATACAGGCTGGGGGGGGGGAATTATTTCTTTGGCTCAATTTTTATTTTATGTATATGAAATATGTTTGGCGAAATTTATACTTTAGAAAGATAACAATGGTATTTATTACAAGGTAAACTGGAGTACAAACTGAGAGATAACAAAATAAAGACCAAATTTTGTCTTCTCGACTGTTGTCATAAGTGTCTGAAGCAGAAAGAAAAATAAATACAAGTTTTTGAGTTAGAAATTAACTATAGCATAATGTAAACAAGATATTTTCCATTTTAAGTCTGTTGTTAATAATATCAGTAGGCAAAGATTAAAAAAACGGAATTTTGATAATTCCAGTAAACCATCCTATAACGCGGTACTCGCAGAAAGCGATTTCCATATTACGCCGAGCAAAAATTGCAGACCCTCCTATAACGCGGTACTAATCAATCTGATTTGCACGAATTCTTACTTTCTTATAACGCGGAGTGAATTAATCATCTTATAGGAGGGTTGACTGTAATGTTCATTGATAATTTTATTCGCAATATTTATTGAAAGCATGCATTGCATTAATGGACGCTACGCCACTGTTATAACATTATTTCTCCATATGAGAACGAAGTTATCTTAAGCAGTCTCCCTGTGGAATGAATTATATTTCATAACCGTATTCATCATAACTGGTGCTCTAATGATGCAGTTTATATAACATAGAAAGAATCAACCTGATTTATATGTGCATGTACTGACTTCTGAGTTTAACGCGGTTTCCACATAAAGCGGTACGAATTAATCAGATTTACTTTAATTCTTAGTTTCTTATAACGTTTTTTCTATATAATGCGGTATATGGTTTCCATATAACGCGCTACGAATTAATCTGATTTACATTAATTCTTAGTTTCTTATAATGTGACTTCTGTATAAAACGGTATACGGTTTCCATATAACGCGCTACTAATTAATCTGATTTACATTAATTCTGAGTTTCTTATAACGGAGTTTCTATATAACACGGTATGCGGTTTCCATATAACATGCTACGAATTAATCTGATTTACAGTAATTCTGAGTTTATTATAAAGTGGTTTCTGTATAACACAATATGCGGTTTAGATATAACTCGGTATGAATTAATCTGATTTATATTAATTCAGAGTTCCTTATTACGCGATACGAATTAATTGCGTTGTAGGAGGGTGGAACGTATTTCCTTTTTAGCCGTATCTTCATTATACTAAGCTATACGAGAAATGTGTTTAAATAATTTACATATCAATAAAACTATTTGTTAAATATAGGATAAGAAATAGTTCTCCAATGAGCTAGAAATGAAACACTAAGGGAAAAAAACAACTCTGAGGCAATAAATGTCATGGAGAAAGACATTAGTGAAACGCTTTTAATCATGTACGCATTACAATGAAGACGCATTGCGGACGTTAAGAATGCTATTCGACAATTTAATAATTTAAATTGCTTTTTTCACTTCGCATCTTAAATCATTTCAATTTTATTAACTCATTAAAAAAGATTTATTTTCCCAATCCCCTTGTTATTAGATCCTCTTTCGAACAATGAAAATTAAACAAAATCCTGAAAGAAATCTATTAAATTTATCTTACAGAAGAAGAGAAATGAAATATATTACACTTCTTCGATATCACTTCTTTTTAAGAGTAAAAAAAAAATAAAGGAGAACATATACCAGTTTGCAATTACGAAATATATTCTGAAATCTCGAATATTAACCTATGGAATCCAATATGATTAAAGACAAAAGCGGAGGTTTTTGTGAGGTAACGCAATTACGTGGCGAGGAACCATAAATCTGCTTTTTTTTAATAAAGATAAATGCATGACAAGATAGATTTATGTGCCATGAATATATTCTGCAGTAATTTTGTGAAAGTGATTATCAAGTCAGATAATCTTATCTACTAAATCGAAGCAAAGAATGATTTCGAAGAATCTTATCGTGATCCCGCAGTCACTCAAATGACCGCCAATTTACGACGATCACTTAATTAAAATATTGTCTCAAAAGAAGTTTCGTAACAAGCAACTGTTGGGTCTTTCTGCAAAAATCTGATTAAATCGATGAGGATGTTGCGATCATTGTATAAAGTTGTTAAATTTACTACCATTTAATAACATATTTCTATTCGGTAAATAGCTAAGGGTGGAAACATTGTTGGATGCTAGATATTGTGGTTAACGAGAAGGATTAAAATATCTGTAAGAAAAAACCCAATGTTTCTTTTTTTCAGATTTCTGTTCTATTATTTAGAAATTAATTAACAAGGTTGATTTTGTTTTTTGTCTTTTGGTGTAGCTTCAGTTTCACATGTCTATTGTTGAAGTATGTTCTGCGGTTGGGACTGAGAGGGTGGTTATAACTGACAGTTCATTGTTGAACGATACGAAGTTAGCACGAAGTGGGACCACCTTTTCCAGAAGTGACAGATGTCACTCTATGAGGAAGGATATCCACAAGTTTTTGGAATGTTGCAGCAGAAATTCAAAGTCAATCTTGCAAAAGAATAGTGATCGGCTCTTCATCGATGTGGGGCTTTGTGGCCTAGCTCGCAGTCTACGTACCAATTCACGTCCCATAGGTGTTAAATGGGATTGAGATCTGGGCTCTGAGCAGGCCAGTCCATTCCTCAATATCCATGTCAGCAAACGAGCTCTACACAGCCCGTGCTTTGTGGACAGGGGTTTTATCATCCTTAAATACGAATGGACCCTCTCCGAACAGTTTTAACAATGTAGGCAACATGAAATTGTCCAAAATGACGAGATAGCCTTCTGTCTTCAAAGTTCCCTTCACATAGACCAAGCCCAAACCATGAGAAACAGCCCCAAACCATTGTGCTTCCACCTCCAAACTTCACTTAAACTACAACACACTCAGGTAAAAGGCGTTCACCCGACATTCTCAACACCTAGATTCTACCATCGGATTGCCAGACAGTGAACCATGATTTGTCGCTCCATAACACTTGCCGCCATTGCTCAAGGCTTCATTGTCGTCGAGCTTTGCACCACTGCAAACGTTGCAGTTCCGGTAATGTTAGGTTTATATGTAGCTTCTCGGCTATGAAAACCAATTGTTCTAAGCTCCCGACAAATTGTCACTGTGCTGACGTTGCATCTAGAGGTTTCTTCAAATTCCTGAGGATTTTTTGACCGATTCTATGCGATTAGCTTTTACGACTTTCTTCTGCACTCCGTGATCCCTGTCTACTAGACGGCAGGGTCAACCAGGTCGTGGTTAAGCAGTTGTAGCCCCTGTAAGTTTCCACTTCACGAAAACATTTTTATGGTGGATCAGGGAACTCGTAAGATCTCAGAAATCTCACGGACAGATTTTCCACATCGGGGATAACCAATCACTTCACTACTTTCAAAGTCATTTAGCTCGCATTTTCCTCCCATTTTACGTTTCTTGCTTTGCAATTACAATTGTGAACTCATCTGACTTCTTTTATAGCTGTCTGAGAACTAGAAATGGGACGTCACTGGTAGAATCCATTACTCAGAGGGGTGTCCGGATACTTTTGATCATATAGTGTATATTAGCCACTTGTTAAGTAATATCTTTCCATCCGCTGTACCTAAATGACTATTTTTGGTGCTAAAGAAAATGTAACTCAAATTGTTTTTAAACAAAAGTTAATTTTTTTTATAAATGTCGTCAATATCAAGCAGTTGCAACTCTCTTATGAAATATAGTTTTGCCAAGATCTCATGTTACTAAACATGTTGACGTTTATAGTGAATATCTGATTCATTGTTACTTCCACTAACTACTTTATACACACGGGAAACTAAGCCTTATGTCTGTGCATGTTTTAATTTACTGGCTTCTTAGAATGGTTGCGACGTTTACCAGCTTTGTAAATCCATTTTTAATCCCTGGAGCCTGTTTTACTCTTTGGTCCATTCGCATCTTGCTACCGTCATTCCGCATAATTTATATCTGGTTGAAATATGGATATTCGAGTTCTGATGTAAAGGAGGAAGGCTCATGGAGAAGTCTATGTTAGCGAAATTTCGCTGACAGGAAAGGGATTTAAAAACATATTATAATGGGACATCTTACAACATCTTTAACATTGTTTCGATCAATCTTTCCAAAATCAAATCCTTTCTACGTGGATGAGATGAAAAATGTCTACTACAGTGATTTCTAATTAAAATTTCCCAAATCCCCTCTAAATGTTTCCCAGAAAATATGCACAGACAGATCAATTCTCTCAATCTATTCTATGATTAAGAATCGGCGGCCTGTTATTGTAACAAATCCTGCTCTCTTTTCTAATGTCTGGGAAAGTTTGCTTCGGGAAAATTGATCCCAGCAGAAAGTTTTCGTGAAAAACCTCATTATCTTAATTAATTAGTAGGGAGTTTACGCATAACTATTACGAAAATTGGCTATTATGTTATGTAAAATCTGGTAGTTCTAGCACCATTAAACTGTTATTGCATGGGACTTGTTAGGAAAGATGATAAAGTGTTTTGAACAGGCAAGACTTATTTTTCTCATATATTTACAAGAAGAGAGCTCTTGGAAATTAACAGACATGAGAATAAAAAATTGTGCATTTTCCCTTATAGGCAAGGAATACTATCACCTAATCGATAGATGTTAATATTAAAAAGTTTTTTCCTCGAACACTTAATTCAAGAATGCACTTACCGAGAGTAAGTTCCTTAAGCATTGTTTCTCGACTATTTTAAGCATTTGAGATGGTGCATTGCTTAATCAGTTCAATAGTTGATTTATGCCTTATATATATAATAGAGAAATATTGAATAGGGGGAAATTTCAAAAATACTTTTCCTTTAGCGAGAGAAAGCTTTTAAGACTTAAAAATTATTTTAAATTTCGATAAACATCTACAGTTACACCATGACTTCTTTTCCAGATATTGACCTGCACGTGTTTTCTTTCACCTTAAAATAAACAGACTGACTTGGAAATATCCTTTCTATTTCCAATTTTTATATGGAAAATCTGAAGAGGAAATAAATTTTAAAATCATTCTTATCTACAAGTTAGGCATTTTATGATTTAAGACAACCTTTATTTTAAATCTCGTTGAATGTGTGTATATATATATATATATATATATATATATATATATATATCCATTACATAACGTCCTTATAATACAACCTGAAAAGAAAAACTATCTCATATTTACATGGCTGGAAGGAATAAAATTATGATGCAGTCTGGCCGAATCGTTTATTAGAGAGACAAAAGTACATCCGCCCATTTCAGAAGACGACGCGGAAGCGAATATCAACTTTCAACAGCATACGCGAGAGGCGAAAAAACATGTGGCTATTATTTTGTAGGGTCAGCAGAATATTGGGGCTCGCGATGCGAACCCACGCTTTTCTCCAGACGTATACACGTGTATAAATGCAGAGGCATGCGATTTATGGTAAGTTCTGTTGCTAAGTGTTTTGTAGATATAAAGTAATGTTACTGGGGATTGGATTTAGGAAAGGGAATTTAAATGCTAGAATGGAGTGCATAATATTTAATTTATTACATATATATATATATATATATATATATATATATATATATATATATATATATATATATATATATATATAAAAGTTAACAGCGACTACAGCGCCACATCGTATTCATGGTTTTTTTTAAGTAGGCTGAATCAGTAATGCACTCCCGACTCAGTAATATACTTTCAGCATCACAATAAGGACACTTTCTCGCACTTTCCTATCTAACCTTTGCGCACTTATTACTTCATTCCTGCCCACCTTAAAATCTCTAGACTGACTCATGAAACCATATCGGGTGGTAAACTAGTTTTCTTTCGTTCCACGTTCCTCCGTTACTTCTCTCCATTATTTTCTAAAAACGCCGTGTCCAGAATATAAACCCGATTCCAAACGGCTAAAAACATCAATGAAAATCCCGATAGACCTACATTGCCCCTTCCCCTACTTTCATGTTTGTGGTTCATCAAAACATCGTATAATCAGACCATAATGTTATATGTATAAATGGAACTCATATTCTCCGCTGTTGAGAAAGCCAGTGGGAGCAGAATCCTGTCGACTGATGACAATACTTTAAATCGTCGAACGCCAATATTTTTGCTGATCTCTGCATCTCGCATTTCCCCCTTCCTTTTCTTTTTAATCTAAAACCATCTACTGAATCATAAAATTACAATGTTTGGGTAAGTTTTATTTCATCCTTTTTTGCTATGCAGATCACGACCATGAACTTAAAGCGTAATCTAAGTCATGGAATCCCGCTGTTTTGGTTCAATTTCTAAGTCTTTTCGTGTTACACAGACTGACCAAAACAGGACCATCTGTTAAAGACCAATCCCGAACGACAACAAACTACCAACAAAATCTTGAAACCACGTTACACCGCCTAAACTCTCTTCCCAACAAGGGACTGACTTTTACATAGTCCAACCACGTAATGATTTTCCCTAGCAGACCTATACATTTTGCTTCTCCATCGGGGCACCTGAACCTCATTTAAATAATTACAAGATTAAAAGAACTTTTTATATACCATGTTTTTAAATTTTCTGTTGAATCATATAAACTTGACAATTCTATGTATTAATACTTTTAAAATTTTTTTTGATGAATTATCCCATCAACTTGAAAGAAAATGAAGTTAATTGGAAGTTAACTTGCATATAACTTTTCGTTCCCGTTCCGGCTAATAGATGGCTGCACCAGTCTACAAAACAAAATTTACTGAAAATAACTGAAAATGAATTTAATTCTGCTTAAAGATGGCTAAAAGTATTAAAATACTGCATTGTCATCGTGTTCTGAGCTATTCGAAAAGTTTCAAATGTCTAACTAGTCGGGAAGTTAGTTAAAATTCGATTGCAAGATTTGTACTTAACAAACACACACACACATACACACAAACAAGAAAGCAAGTTAATAAAAACATGGTAAAAATACCGTTTTTCTTCAAAACACCTTAATAATGCTCATTTTGAGAAAAAAATGTACTCTTTTCATTTTAAAACATCTGTTCTTTTCATTTTAAAACATCTTAACTAACATATTAAAAACAAACTGGTCGGCTGGTAAAAAAAAATATTTTTTTATCAACGTTACAGCCATCTTCTGCCGCGCGAAAACTAAAGAAACCGGAACTTCGGAGGAATTATAACGTCTTACGAACAGCTCCAAACACGCATATGATATCTACGGGACTGCAATCCGCAGATTCTTGAAACCATACAAGAATTGACCATCAGCACCAATACCAGTCGTTATCGTCTTTTGTAAACTTCGTTTTCTTGTCGCTCTCTATTAAAGCTTCATAGCTTTAATAGATAGGGCGCTGACATTTGGTACCAGAGTCTGAGTTTCGAGTCCCATTAATGGCGTGGATGTTCGGAATTGGCTTTAAGCAATAGGTCCCGGTATAATTAACCCTCATGTAGCAAAAATGACCGCAGATCTCTCAACCAACTAACTAACCAATCAATATTCATGGTTTTTATTTTGCGAAGGTGACACAATAAAGTTCGCTATATGACACAATCATACTAAAATTTTTTCTTCCTTCTCAAAATATGTTGGCCGATTCCGAAATCAAGGAAGTATAAAGGGTTCCCACCTATATCCGTGATACCCCCCCCCCCTTAACTTCTAAACGGTGACAGCTTAGGCCATAAAGTTGGTGTCTAGGTATAGTAAAAAAGCTATGCGAAACTCGATGAGAAAACTTACAACGACATCTATCGGGAAATTTTGGAATTAGCATTTTTATCTCAAAAATGGTACGAGATACGGGAAAAAAGTAAATTACAAAGTTGTTTAGCATTATCGATTTAGTAAGAAAAGATACCTTGCGCACATTAATACTTGAAAAAGAATGTAGAAAATGAACATTTGTTTGGTCACGATTTCGAAAATTGTCATGTCATAAAGAGTGGAAGAAAGAAATTGAGACACTTCCCTATCTTCAGGATCTTTTATGTTGCTGAAAATACTCTCCATTTGCCACTATACACATTTGCTCTCTGGACTAGATTTCTCGCTACCACACGACGTTTCATGACGCCATAGTTTTGAAAAGCACGACCAAACAAATGTTCTTTTTTTACATTCTGTTTTGAGTATTAATTTGCACATTGTGTCATTTCTTACTAAATCGATGATGTTGAACAACTTTGTAATTGACTTTTTCCCGTATCTCGTACCGTTTTTGAGATAAAAACGCTAATTCCAAAATTTGCCGATAGATGGTGCTGTAACTTGTCTCGTCGAGTAGCGCACAGCCATTTTACTATACATAGACACCAACTTTATGTCCTAAGCTGTCACCGTTTAGAAGTTAAGGGGGGGTGTAACGGATATAAGCGGGAACCCTGTATATATTCATTAAACAATTCATCCCAATAATTTGCCAGGGAGTCATTAGAGGTATTTAAAACTTGCGATTTGGTGACACTTAACTGCAGGGAGGCAATATATTTTTAGATGCATAGACATAGATATTCATATAAAAATATGTTTCAGCACCAGAATTGTGCAGTTTTCATCTAATATTTAAAATTTTGGTAATTCTATGTGGATTTGACACTATACAAGTATAAATACATAAGTTTTAACGTGATGCCTATTCATTTCTATCAATCTTTTCAATATATTTAACATGTAGATTCTAAATGATGAAGTTATATGGTGAAGGGGGGAACTCCGTACAAAGCAAAAAGGATGACCAGATGCAAAAAGAACAGAGTCATCATAGATCCTGGTTAATGTTTATTCATTATCCAATCGTCCATTAAACGGACGTTCATGCTCGGTGGTTCTGAACAAAGACAATACTTAACACTGATACTCTACACATGAAAAACACAACTAATTTCCGCCACACCGTGTCAGAGTCATATTCATCACAGCTGAATCTACGCATATGATGCTTTGTTGTGTGTGGCAGAAATTGGTTATACAGGGTGTTGCCGAATTCGACCGATAAATTCAGAGGGGTAATAGTAGGTATCAAGACGAGAAATAATCAGAGGAATGTATGACTTGAAACGCAAACCTGACGCCGGAGGGCGCTGTTTACTTAATCAAACCATACAAAAGATAAACAAAGATGCAGAAATGAAAAGTCAACATTTCTCCATCTTTGTTTATCTTCTAGTTGCCCAAGTTTGCGTTTCCGATCATACATTCCTATGTGATTCTGTATAGTTTTTGAGTTATCTTCCTCCACCAGAAAAATGCGATATTTTCGGCCATCCAGTGGGGTTGGTAAGAGGTGTGGTCCGATTAATTAAACAGCGCCCTCCAGCGTCAAGATTGCGTTTCCGGTCATACATTTCTGTGTGAATATTGCTCTTCTTACTATCACCCTTCTGAATTTGTGTGTCGAATTCGGCAACACCCTGTAGAAGAGACGTCCATGGGATTACGTTAGACTGTACTGTCCGTGTCGAAATTTTGAAGATTCATGCTGAATTTATATGGTTATATTATTCTTTTATCTATCACGAAATGCCCTCTATTGAAGATCAAAGTTTTATAAACCCTTATAAACCCCTTTTGAAGCCGCTGTAATCAGAAACCACTTTTGTTACCGAATCGAGCTTTGAAACCTCCGTTGTATAAACTCTCAACGTTTATCGCTGTTTCGCTAAATTCTCTTGAATCCTTTCTACGTTTTTAATATTTAGATTACAAATGAGGAAATAATTACTCTAAATACGGGGAATAGTGAATAAATATGTATCCACAACGTTTCCATTCAGGGAAGTTCAACCACGATTGGAACGGATTAGTTTATCGGAATTCGAGTGGGCAACCAACATTTTCCGGAATATCGATCACGAGAAAGGCAGGGTGCAGGTTTAAACTGTATCTATGCAAATATTTCATCTACTTATCGACCAGTGGCTCTGTGGGAAATGTATGTTCAGAATCTGCAGGACTCGAGTTAAAATGGAATTAATGTGTCTCAAAACGGACATTCCAGTAGAACAGAATTGCACAGCTGTATCGATGCTTATGGATTGGAAACGTAGAGTGAGAAACTAACTATGAAACTGCTATATTTTTATTTTTAAATTTAATATTAAATTCTGCTGGTAACGTAAACAGAAATGAAATACTAATAAAAATATATTTATTCGAGATATTTTATTTTAACTCTCAATTTCTTCAGGTCCAACTTTGAGCTGGATATGTAAGGTTTATCAGTTAACATCATAGCATAACTTAGCGGTGATGCACCTTCAAGATCTCAGACTCTCTCTTTCTCTCTTATATATATATATATATATATATATATATAATGTATTACATGAAGTCCCGGGTGAAAAGTCCCGGGATTCGCCACTAGATGGCATTTGCAATGAAATATCCATATAATGTTCTGTTAGTACTAACCTTCAAAAGACTGCTACAAAGTTTCATGACATATCGGCCATTTATTTACGAGTTGCGGTCGTGTAAGTGATGCTACTTTCGATTTTGTGTAAACAGTGGATCAAAAAGAATTTTGCGTCTTAATTAAGCTTTGCTTTTTGATGAAAAAAATACCGTTCAAACCCCAGAATATCTGGAAAAGAATTACAAAACATCTGCTCTGTCGAAAACAAAATTTTGTAGATGGTTTAGCGAGTTTAAAAAAGGTAGTACGAACACCGATAATGCCGCACGTTCTGGACGTCCAATTGAGGCAACATCTCCAGAGAACATCAAAAAAGTCCACCGTATTATTTTGTATGACCGCAAAGTGAAAGTAAGGGAGATAGCTGACATCGTAAAGATATCAACAGAATGGGTGAGACATTTTTTGCATGAGCATTTAAATATGAAAAAGCTTTGTGCGAGATGGGTGCCGCATTTACTCACAATCGACCAAAAACAGCAACGTGTCGATAATTCAGAGCGCGCTTTGGAGCTATTAAAGCGTAATCCAAACGAGTTCTTCCACCAATTCGTAACAATGGATGAAACGTGGATCCATTACTACACATCTGAATCATAAAGGTATTCTGCAGAGTATTTGGAAGCTGCCAAAGCCGCCCAAAGCGACCAAAGACGCAACAATCGGCTGGAAAGCTCTTGGTCAGAATTTTTGGGATGTACGTGGCATAATATTCATCGACTATCTTGAGGAAGTTAAAACAATCACCGGAGAGTATTATGCAGCAATATTGGACTGCTTGAAGGACGGAATCGGGAAAAAAAAGTCGCACATGGCGAAGAAAAAAGTGCTGTTTCACCAAGACAATGCACCGGCTCACACATCAATGAAAACGGTGGTAAAATTGAATGAATTAAAATACGAATTGCTCCACCATCCCCCGTATTTTCCAGATCTGGCACCCAGCGACTTTTATTGGTTTCCGAACCTGAGAAGATGACACTATGGGAAGACATTTTTATCAAATGAGGATACGAAATGCGAAACTGATACACATTTTTACGACCTTGACTAATCGTACTCTATGAATGGTATTCAAATGTTAGAGGACCATTGGAATAAGTGTATCGCTCTTGAAGGAAACAGTACTGAAGAATGAAATCGATTTATGACAATAAAATGTTTTTTTCATTGCTAGTCCCGGGACCTTTCACCCCATGTAGCATATATAAGGCTTTTTATTCTGGGAGTACGCGGGTAAACGGCGTATCCCCACTGATTTTTTAAGTATTATTTTGGCTGAACTTAACTGAAATTTTAAGAAAATTACGAATCAGTTGTTAATATAAAACAAAAACATTTTTTTATTGCGAGGTTTTTGTTCCCCTGTAACGTGACGTGTGAAAACACGATACCAAAAATGCGCACCTTGATTGAGAAAACACAGTATACCCCCTTATATATATATATATATATATATATATATATATATATATATATATATATATATATATATATATATATAACTAAAAGTGCTGTCCATGTGAATATATAATCTGGTTTTGCTGACGGGGATGCAGTTTTATTTCCTTTTAGGCTTGCTTTCAGCGATTTTTCTATACGTCACAAATAAAAATACCTTTAAATACCCACTACTTGGTGAAGGAAGTACTTGATAATAATATCAATTATGGTAAAACTATTCATTTGGAAACTAAACTAAGCCAGATATAGTTTTTGGCATAATTTATATGTTGTGACGAAAGGGATCAGAATGAAAGAACCCTAAAATATTCTATATCAAATCAAAGAGATTCTTTATAACAGTTTTAAATGCACAAAATCAACAATCACAGATATACACAGTTTTATTTCGTCCATGGCCTGTTTTGTACGGCCTGTTACTACTCCGATACAAATGTATAAATCTCTAAAATTTTAGTTTTTTAGTAATTAGGGACTTAATTCCCGTTTCGAAATATTTAAAACAGTTTTCCTCTTTAGAAGCTAAGTAGTCAACAGTCGAGAAAACTGTTTTATTCCAGTGTGGGCGAAAGCCATTCAAAATTCGTTGTTTTTATGAAAAAGAACGTTCCAAATTTTAGGCTGTTGTGTACTAACCCTATTGAATTCGTTCACCTCAGTGTTAAACTATGAATATAATGTGTCTACTATTTGCAGCTTCATAAATGCTGATAATCAAATAAAAATGGTATTTTCAGATATCCCGAACATCTTTGCACCTTGCAAAATAATTCATTTTATAAATTTCGCCCACCAGAGGAATTAAGGAGTGCTTAAAACACACTATACAAAATTTTCCCCCGAATAATTTAAATTTAAAAATATTATTTGCATTTAAAAAAAAAAAGAAAAATTCCCCAAGGTGTAAAATTTATTTCTCTATTAAGGAGTACAATTTTAAAAAAAACTTAACTTAAGTACATATTTCCATCTTACATATAATGTGGATGCCCGTATATGTTCAGATGGAACCATATACGGGTGGTGTATATGTTTCCATCTGAACATATACACCACCCGTGTTCTCAGTTCTCCTGAACTGAGAACACGGGTGTGGGAAAGAACTGCCAGCTTTTGTGAATAATCTAGATTGGTTCGATAGAACTATTGCTCTTCAGGGATTTGCAGCCTTGAAAGAAAATTTGTAGAGTATAACTTTCCATTAATATTCCTTATACATTTGAATCAATTTTATCTGTCAGCGATACTTTAAAATTCTATCAATTTGACCACTGCAAATTTTATAAACTGTATTATACTCAACAGTTTGAATATGAGTATGGTTAGCATAGACTCTCGTCATGTGAATGGGCACAAGAGGGTTTATTATGCATCTAGCAAAAGAAACTTCCGCATTTTATAGGTAATCTCTTCTACAGTTTCTGGATAAACACATTAAATGGTAAAACACGTAGTATTCTCTACATAGATATATATTTTTTCATAGTTCTTAAAACATAAGCCGGTTATTAAATGAATTAAACGCACTTGAAAAATAAATAATCTTTAAAATATTTTAGTGCCGTCAAAGATTCAAATATTTTATCTTTAGCGTTTTCAGAACAACCCCTTTGATAAAAACAGTTTTAAAAGTCGGATCCTTATTTATAAATTCATGACAAAAGATTTTAAACAAAAGATATCTATGTTAATAGGCGAAAAGCACTTTGAAAAATTCAAATCGGATCAACTGTATTTGAAATAATTCTGAAATACAGTAACTAAATCTCTTTAAAACATAGCGATTGCAGTTTTTTACAATTTCCATTGTGTAACAGATACAACCATTTCAAACTGAATTATTTATTTATTGCAGAATTAAATACTTTATGCAAGTAAAATAAAATAATGAGCCTTATTAATTTCTTTTGGCGCAATAAATGTTTCGTTATATTTTTATTTCTTAATCTTCTATAATACACATTTTTGTAGAACATGATTTTTCCGTTTCAGTAATTTTCTTTATATTCTATTATACATTAATTTAAATGTCATACACTTATGCAATAATTTATTGATACATCTCTAAATTAAAAGTACGTGTCTTAGAAATAAAATTTATTGCAAAATAAAAGAGAAAAATTTAATTTTTGCATCTAATATTATTTAATTAAAGTAAAAATCTCTCTCTGCGGGTTTATAAAGGTATACTTATAAAATAAATGCATTTAATTGTTAAACTTTTTCTTAATCCTTGTAAAATCTCATTTTACGCTTACACTTTTTTCCAGTGCCTGTAATAAATCCTATAATATTAAATTTCTTTCCCCATACCATCAGTTTTCAACGGAAAAAATATCTTTAGCAATCTATTATAAACGCATACTTAATCACATAAAACTAAAGCATAATAATCAGAGTTCAATAAACTGGAAAATTGGACAAAAAAGGGAGTTTGTACATCTAAAAACATCAAAAATTTAACCTTTGCAATGCATTTTGTTTATTTTTACATTAAACCTTTTAATTACCAAAACACATAAAAATATCACTAAAACAGAAAAACTGAAAGGAAACAAGCGATATCAGATGAAACGAGTAATATTCCCTCCTGAGCACTGTGAAACCACGATCTACCAAAACAAGCAGTTGAAACCGGTCCTCTTAACGTTATTTAAACGATGTATAATCATTAAATGGTATTAAAAAATGTTACACTGCCAACAGTCATTCAAACTTAACATTTTTAGGTAACTTTACAGGTTACACAAATTAAAATTTAACTGTCGATGTGAATTTAATAATTATCTCCATTCTTTAATATTCATATCTAAATTTACAACTAATACGAATTTCATCACCTAATTCCTTTCTATGAAGTTGATATCATACAAAATTTAGTCAAGTTTATAAATTACTTAACTCCTCAAAAAAAATTTTTAATGTTAAATTTACTTCACATTAACAATTTACTTTCACTACTGCTGCAGCTTAAATATATACAAACATATATATATATATATATATATATATATATATATATATATAATATAATATAATATAATATAATATAATATAAAGAGGGAGAGAGAACAAACGAACTAACATTTATTCATCATTAAATCCTTTTCACTACTACTAAAATCCAACAATACCGAAATATATCCACTTGCATCAACGTTTTTTAAGTTTGGTTAAAAAAATTAACATCTACTTCATTCATATGTCATTTCCATGCAACTGTAATAACTTAATATCAATTTCATACGTCCATAATTATGCGCTAATAATACATTATTAACCGCTTGCTTCATAACTTTGATAATCAAAACGTAAAAATAATATTTGTTCCATTTTCAAGTCCTTTTAACTTCACCTAATAGTTATATCTAGTTATATTAAAACTGACTCAAACTTAAAACCGATCTCAAAAGTAAACAATACTTTCCGTTCACGTCTAAGATTTACGCATAGACCTTTAAAAAAAAAAAATTCACTTTCAATCCCGAAATTTTATAACCCTGAAAATATACAATACTGGATAGGAGGTTAAGGAGTTATCAGGAGTTTCTGCCGCTCACCTGTTCTATACTTATTCCTGGCGGTCTCCAATACGCGCAGGTATCGCCTTCAGGCGAGAGAGCTCGGGAAAAGCGTGGACCTCCCTCCCGATGCACTACGCCGTCTGAAAGTAAATCCGAGGGGCTAGAGTTGCATTTATCCGAGAAAGAAGCGCCGACAACCGGCTCCCTAGTGTAGCACGTTTGCATGTTTCGATTGCTTTTTGCTGCCGCCGGATCTCGATTCACGGAAAGTTTCATAAGGGGCGTTTAGAAGGGGGCTTTATTTTCTCCCTATTTATTCTGGAAAAATAAACAAGGGCTTTTCTTCCTCATTTATCAACATTTATAGTCGTCGGATGGTAATTTAGAGGGCAGTAGAAATTCCGCACAGCGCTTAAGTGAGGTAGAATTGTTTTTTCGGGCTGGGGAGGAAAATAAACGTTGTAAGACATTAATATTTAAATGATTATATTTTGATGAAATGTATTCTTTTTTTTTCAATGAATGGGTGGTGGGTTTTTTGTTGAAGAAAAAAAGGTTTTATATGTAGGTACTCGTGGCAGAAGATTTGTCCCTTTGATTTTTATAATTTAATGTTTTTATTTATTATTTTAAAAGGAAAAATATAATAGGCAGCGCTGATCATATCTTTTTATAAGGGAATACTCTTAGACTCTTCATGTTTAATGATATTTTAAAAGCTTTAAACATTCATAATCCCTTCACTGATAACAGTCAAAACTGATATTATTTTTTTTTCTAATTTGATAAAATTAAAAGATAAGATAACTATTAACTACATAAATGAGGCCAAAAGCATAGGACTTCGTGAAAAATTCACTTCAAGTGGGAAATCGCAATATGTAAACAAAGGAAGAAAGTCGATTAGATTTTTTGAATAAATTCTTAATAAGGGCCTCTTCACATAGAATTCCTCATCGTCAGTGTTACTCCTATTGATATATTTTAAACCAATCACAGACCTTAACAATTCTGACGTTAATCGTTTGGAGGTATGTAATTGGTTAAATACATTTCAATGCGAGTAACGCTGACGCTGATGGATTCTATGTCAACAGACCCCTATAGGGCGCGGTGGCCCAGTTGGCAAGAGCAGATATCTGAACGTCTCTAATTCGATGCTCGTCGCTGCAAATCCGCCTCCGTGTATACTAAGGGTGGCCGGTGCACATAAAATCTTTCGTGGCTGCAATGTCCTCCATGTTCTCAATTTCCCTCTGGAAGTGTTGGGTCAAGTGCATCGGTCTCGTCACTTGCCTCGGTTCTAAATTACGTGACCGGCCTTTTAGCCAAGTCGGACTCCGACCCTCGTGGTGCTATTAAAAACTGGAGCCATACAACTCTGCCCAATAGCCTTAATTGGACTTAACTGATAGATACTATCGGTTAAGGCCCAATAGCCTTAACTGATAGATACTATCGGTCAAGTGGCATCAGAAACAACCACAACAGACCCCTAGTCTTATATAGTCACAACTTAATGCTTTCCCTCAAATTTAGTAATATCGTTTTACTTCGTCATTTATGCATTATTTTCTTACATTACTTCATAATTTATACCGTATTTACGCGTATATAGGCCGCACTTTTATTCCATAAAATAGGTCCGTATAAATAGGGTGCAGATTATACACGGAAATTTAAAATTAAATGCAGTAAATACCTTTTAGTTAAGATCAACTTACTACCATAAAACATTAGTGTATATATATATATATATATATATATATATATATACCTTACAATCTATTACACCGTATCATGCCCACGGCAATTCAAAGTATTGTAAATATTGTTTGTATATATTATACCTTAGAACTACCGGGTGGCCATAATTAAACTGACAGTGCTCACAGTGTTCTGTAGAGTGATCTATTTGCGAGAATGACGCCACATTTTGTAGGAAGATTAAACAAGACGGGGGACGAAGGATTCCGCGAAAAAATAAATTAGTTCCAAAAGTCACCGCTAGTGGAATATTTGGCGCTGTGTAATGGAAAATAGAGCGGTAACAAATGCCTCAACGTCCATTCTGCCAAGAAAGGTGAGAGCAAAAGTCAATCGCTTATCATGGTCGGGGTACAGTAACTCCTGTACACGGCTGATCTTGTACGGATAGAAGTTGATAATCTTTCGTAAGATTTTCCATACCGTACTGTAAGGAATATCCATATTCCGAGCTAATCCACGAGCGCTAGAGGTGGCAGCAATATTGTCTGGTCCTCTGTCGACAATCGCCGTGGCAACTGCTTCGATTGTATCCTGTGGTACAGGTTTTCGTCCTCTGCCTGACTGAACCTTCAGAGAACCTGTTTTCTGAAACGTCGCAACCATTGCTTTTAGCCCATTAACTGACACAGGACCGTTACCTTTACGCATTTTTTTGTGCGTTCTAAAAGCACGAAGAGCGGCTGACGAGTTGCACTGGTTGAGGTAAAAGAATTTGACCAGTAACACACGGTCGACTAAAGAAGGAGACATTGCACATAAACTTTCAATCCGATTGATTCGAAACGTAACACATTGCCTTTTAAAACCCAAGCAGCTGGCACTGTGCCAATGGATGTAACGTGAAATTTGAATAAAGAACTTCTTCCTCTGCTCAGCGTACGTGATATTGCAGATCACGAGACTTTATCGGTGTTTATGTAGATTTTACGCTTTTTAAAAAGTGTTGCCATATTGCACTTGAACTAAATAAGAAAATGTGCATAATAAAAGGTAATTTTATTCCGTATTAATTTGCATTTGTTAACACTCTATTTTCTATTACACAGCGCCAAATATTCCCCTAGCGGTGACTTTTGGAACTAATTTATTTTTTCGCGGAATCCTTCGTCCCCCGTCTTGTTTAATCTTCCTACAAAATGTGGCGTCATTCTCGCAAATAGATCGCGCTACAGAACACTGTGAGCACTGTCAGTTTAATTATGGCCACCCGGTATTTAATAAAACTCTTTTGGGTTCCCAAGAGATTGTCTTCGTGCGAAATAATTCCTAAGTGTACAAGTATATATATAGTCATCTTTCTTACACTGTAGTTTCGCCACCATCAGCTTTGGCTGTACCTGATATTGTTAGGCGAGCATTGAACTCTAAGGAATGTACGACATTACTACATTTCGCAGAACGATTCTACTTTTGAGTCTACAACGGAATTCAGAAAAAAAATCCCCAAATGTGGTCTCAAAATTCAGGTGTGACTTATACACGGACTTATACTTTATCGCGGTCCATACACGAGTAAATACGGTATCTATGGAAGTCTCAAAGACATAATTCTCCAAAAAATCCACATTTTTATTTTCTTTGCTTAAAACACACTCTAAAGCTTTTAGTCAAAATATAAAAGGTATATTTCAATGATTATTATTACCTTGACAGTTTTTATACTGAACTAGCTACGCATGTCATGCTGCACATAAGCATTTTTAAGTATATTTATAAAAGGATGGACTTTTTCACGTTTTTCCATTCGTAAAAGAATGTGTCGAAAATTCCTCGCGAGTATGTCCATGAAATTTGAATAGCTTCCCTTTGTTGTGTTTTCCTTCAACTCTCGTTTCAAAATTTTGGTTAAGAAAAATAGTTCTTAAAATATTTTTACAGCACGAAAAATTACTCCAAAAAATTTGTTTGCCCTTTGAAGTTTTTGATAATTATATAAATAAAATTTTTAAGAGTCTATTGTAATATATTATTTAACTAAAGTGATAAAGTTATGTATGCAGAATACCGTAATTCAGCTGTATATAAAAATAAATATTCTTTAAATTTTTAAGTTGAATTTTCGTATTTTTATTTCTTTAAAAAGGCTTTACAATGTAAAGCCTGTTTATTTTTTTTCAAATAGTTAAATAATAGTTTCAAATAGTCGAACATTATTTAATGTGCATAAGGATCGTTCTGTAAAAGACAGTTACGGATTGGAAAAAAACCTTTCGTAAGTAATGTAAATAAAATATATAAAGTTTTGCAACAAGGAGCGTCTGCCTTAAAAAACATAGATGATAAAATTAAATATATCTGTCAGGAAACTTGTGAAAAATGCAACATAGGAACAGATAACTTTTTTTCATTAGAAGAAGCTCTGTTTACCTCTGAAAAACAAATTTTTCATGAAATAAAATATACATTTTTAAACAAAAGATTAGATAATTGTGATTCACTTTAAGTAATCCTATATCTTTCTGTTTTGTTTTATGAAAATTGACTAATAATGTGTTTAGTATTTAGCACTACGGTGCCATTGTTGTCACTTTAACAGACTTGTGTTTCTGCTTTTTATCAAGTTTGCCAAAATTTCTAATCAATCAAATAATATAGTAATGCATTAGTGACGTTCTAACAAAGGATGGAAAATAATAAATTTAATCATTAAATCCTTGCTACATATTTAGACTCATGATATCAATTTTTATCTTTTAAATTTTTTAGCACTATCGTGCTATTTCTATAAATTTTATTAAAAGATTTCAGATAAAGTGAAAAATATAGTAATACCTTAACAGAGGAAGAATGATGTATGTTGTGAAGGATCCACAATTTGGACATTTTGAACTCCTTCCAACGTCATAGCCATTTTGTTTTTCCAACACGATTAGGGGGCATAAAACGGACATATTGGAAAAGGGAGAACTGCACCAATTTTCCAAGAAACATCGCACCCCCTGAATTCCTCAGGACGGGAGAAAGAAATTCCAGGAAATTAAACGGACATCCAATTTTCTTGGAAATAAGAGTACCACGTGGGTCAACCGTGGGGATGTCGGAGCATCCTGCCCTCGAATAAAAAACTCGAAGAGGCAATAGATTTACGTGAATAACTGACCTGGGGAGGAGTCATAATCAAAATGGGGGGAAAATGAACCTCGAGTGTGGGAGAAAAACGAGGATCGGAGGCAGAGGGTCAGAGAGAGATTGAGGTAGCGAGCTGCGAAGAAAGCCTGGAAAAAAGACGCTCCCGAAAAAGGGCGAGATGTCCGTGTTCAACCTCCATTGCCGATTCTGCTGCCCCCTCCATTGAAGGGCCCCATGAATTTTAGCCCGATACCTAAAGCCTCCTCCGATAGAAGTGCCTCAACGACTCCATGCCTTGTCCTGCTGTTTCATCAAAGCTCCCCAGGTTGGTCATTTCTTCCCTTTCAAATAGTGGTGTTTCTTTTTACAAATTTTGGAAAATAGAACTTTATTTCACTCGACCCGTAATGGTTCTGCCGCAGGAAGCGGATAAAGTATGCCCTAATTCTGTTAAAATATGTCTATCCAAGATCTTAAATATAATATGTAAAACTGAGTTTTTCTTGTAAAATATTGTATAATAAATGTTGTTATTTTTATTTATAAACGCATAGTTTCCTTTCGAGTTTACCTCCCTAATTTTACACAACGCAAAGGGGTATCTCTGGTACCCCTCATAACAATGTATTTAATTTAACCTTAGAGAGTATGCAAATTCTGGAACTAAATTTTCAATGCCTTGTGTTATTTTAATATTATACTTCATATCTCTTCATTAGAGATAGTCGTCTGTTTGCAACTCTATAAATCAGGGATTCCCAGCCTTTTTGCGTTCCTGGCATCCTTGGGAAAGAGATAAGAAACTCGAGCACTCTTGGTATAATTTTAGTTTTCTCAATTTTTTAAATATTAAATCAAAGTGGAATATATATCAGGAACATATAAGATTATGTTCAAACAAATACTTACTCCATTGCTGATTAAATAGCTATGGGATTAAGTATAGTACAAGGTGCGGTCATTAATTTTCAGGACTGATCTAATAACTCCAGAAAACATTACATGGAATACATACCCATTTAATATGTTTCGAAGTAACTCCCACATCCCGTAATGTACTTCTGTGCTCGTCTGTATGAGTTTCGGAAACAACTTTTAAAGTCCTCTTTCGGAATGCTTTTTAATGTAGACATCACTGTTTTCTTGATGGCTTCGACATCCTCAAATCTTGTTCCCTTCTGCAAATATTTCAGTTTTTCGAAACAAGAAAAAGTCTGCCGGTGCTAAGTTCGGAGAGTATGGATGATGCTGCATCTCCAAGAAAATCATGCTGGGTCAATTTGCTGAAGGGAACAAGATTTGAGGATGTCGAAACGGTGACGTCCACATTAAAGACCATCCCGAAAGAGGACTTTAAAAGTTGTTTTCGAAACTTGTATAGCCGAGTACAGAAGTGCATTATGGTAGATGGGAGTTACTTTGAAACATATTAAATGGGTATGCATTTCCTGTAATATTTTCTGGAGTTATTAGATCCAGTACTGGAACTTAATGGCCACACCTTGTATCACACAAGAGGACTACACATAAACCACTAAATGGAATTTTGTTTTATAAATGTGAAACTTGGGATTTATGCTTAGGGCACAAATATTTGATATCAAATTAATATTTATTTTAAGTGAACACTACTAATACTTTTTTATCACACACACAAAAAAAAATATCGCTCCGACCCTAGCCGATTAGGCGACACCCTTAAGTACCGCGGCACATCGGTTGGGTAGAGATTCGATATTAAATAGAATTATTTATGTGTCCGTTGCTGTGAAGTTTTTATACTAGAGATTTCAGTGATTTTTAAACTCTTTTATCGCCAGATTGGGATAGATTTGTAACACGCCCAATGTTCTACAGATCCGTTAATCGTGTTTACCTGAGTATCGAGAATAAATCATTTGAACTAAGCAATTTGTTTTTCGTTTGAGGATATCCTCTTCGGTTTTGTTTTGTTTGTGCTTCACATCCAGACGTCCGAAAGACATTTTGCTTGCACAAACGCGTACGCATCTGAGAAGGCTTTGATAAGATCAAAATTATGATGGGAGGTCAATTAACTCGGTCATTCTGCTTTAGAAATGTTAAGGGGAGAAGATATGATTAGCTTGGCGAGTATCCATAAACTGTCATTCAAAGACAAAAGGATCGAGTTCTATTCACAAAACACAAATTGTATGACAGATAAACTATAGAAGAGGCTCCGTTGAATTATAGAGAGGAAGGGCATAGTTTGACCAGGCAATTCGTTTTGATACCGTCAAGTCCAAATCCATTTGCCAGTATGGACGATGGAAAAGTTAATCATTATAAAGAATTTTCTTATAGTTATCTATATTCGAAAGGAAAAGAAGGGAGATAGTTCAAAATAAACGGATCTTTCCGTCCATGGTAAGGACGCGTGGCTTGTGTATAGTTGCCGTGCCTTAAAAAAATCTAGATTATACAAGTCTTTTCGGATATGAAGGTAAGAACTAAGCCATCACACGCATTTCCAGTTGGTGCAACGAAGGAAACGGAAGAGTGTGAGTTTTGTACTTTTTTAGCAGCTGGTCTTTCGCCCTTTTCCGCAATTTTGTGCGACCCACCAGAACCTTTCCTTCGTTCTAGAGTTGCAATGTGTTGCTTCCATCTCTTCTGGTCCTGCTAAATTCCTCATGAGTTACTTGAGTGTGAAACAATGGTTCTTATTTGTTCTGTAGTAATAATATGTCACGGTATATATCTTGAATCACATTTAGTAAAGAAAGGTCATTCAAAGTGATCGTATTCAAACCGACTTAGTATCAAGATCCCTTACACTGACCGAAGGAACTTATGGTCAGTGTCAGATAACTTGATATACTATAGAAATGTTCTCTTTAGTGATAGACAGCAAGCCATATAAACAGTGAAATTTCGGACATATTCTGTTGGTAGTAACCCAGGTCCAATTGTTTCTGTGACCGTCACTTGGATAGAAACATAGCATTTTTGATAGCATCGCTGTCTGACTGGTTCATTCTTTCATACCGATGGTATTTTCCAAATTAAAATGGGGTTTTGAGGTAAGATAAAATTGCGCCCCTCATTCTTGAATAAATAAAACCTGTTTGTTTTTTTACTTTGAATTTATATTAATTTCTTACCGCGGAACCATAAAGGCTCACCAAGCAGGAAGTAATGTAAGACACATATTCGACATTCTGCTTTGAAATCTTTATTTAATTGAACCTAATATCTAAAACGGCTTTAAGGGGAGTCACTACCCTTAAATCTTTAAAACATTCGATTTTTTGAAAAAAAAATATATGTTAAAGCCTGATCATTTCTGAACAAAATGAAGCAAACCGCATGAAAATATTCCCCTTAGTTCCGGAGATATTGATATTCTAAATATTTAATTACTGATCAAGTTTATTGTAAGAAAAATTTTAAACTCATTTTCTCAAAATGCAATTTTGCATCATTCCTCAACTGACATCTCAAAATTATGAAACATAATTCCATGAAATTTTTATCACTGCATAATCATTTTATATTATTGCGTCTGAACTAGAATTATTGCAAACACTGCACATTTTGTTATTTTTTCAGGGGTAAATTAATGCAAAAATTTAAGGAAATTTTAAGTATATTTTGAGCAGTTTTAAAAAAATTGAAAAAATATTTTTATGTTGAATGTTTTATGTTCAATTGTATTTTGAATTATTTATTTTAAATATTAAACAGGAATAATACATTTAAGTGTAAAATTAATTTCATAGTTCTGCGCGCAAGCCAGTATACGATAAAAATGCTTAAAAAACAAGGTATATCTAAAGCATTAAAAAAAATATTAAAAATTATTTTGGGAGTTGAAAATTTGTTCATTTAAAATAAGTATATCACTTTATCATATACATAAAATTTGGAAAAATTGGGAGTAAATTGAAATAGTTACAAAGAGTGAAAAATTATGAAAATATGCCTTATTTCCTCGACTTAAGAGTCGTGAGTCCCCTTAAAAGTTATAAACTTACTTAAGACAAAGACATTGTTGTACATAGCAGCAGAAGCTCTACCCCTTTTATTCATTTTTCTTGAACGTTTATTATTCTGCAATTATACATATTTAATTTATCTCTCTCTTTCTCTCTCTCTCTGTGTATATATATATATATATATATATATATATATATATATATATATATATGTGTGTGTGTGTGTGTGTGTGTGTGTAACGACATTGGCGCGGGGGCGTGCGGTGAAGGCGAAACGGTTGATATTGTCGCCCGGCCGTGCGTCACAACAGGACATTTCCGACATCAAAGTCAACCAAATTCAGTTCCCGCGCTGGAAGTCGTGGCGTAATCGCATCTCGACGGTCTTTGTATAAAACGGGCCTCTCAAGCCCCGGACACACAAAAACGCACTGCAACTCTCGACACAAATTTTATTGCGTCCGCTGTTACATCTTGTTGGACGAATCACAAATTCCAAAAAAGTTTGCTCCTACATTGAAACACGTCTATTTGTAATCTCATGGAGGGGGCAGTCACATGATGCCCAAAGTCTTGCGGTCATTGGCTGACGCCGTGATATCTGGGCTCGGGAACTTATATAACCACAGGGATTGTATAGGAGTTTACAGGGGTCATATAAAAGGTGCCTGGAAAGTAAATTCCTTTGTTCTTGGAATCGAAATGCGTAATTAATAATTCCCGCCCAAGGAAATTTAAAAGAATTTAGAATTTTGAAAGGGTTTTGGGGTTTTATATGTTATATATATGTGATAATAATCACATTTGGAACTGGGAGATGCAGTCGGTACGAGGAGTGATGCAGTCGGGCTGAGTGTGGTTCAGGAAAACACTTTTATTCAATTATGAAGCATCGCGAAGGCTGCAGCGGCCACATGACTTGTCCGGCGTCCATGCCAGGACGGGACGTAAAAACAGCAGTGCTTACATTGGAGAGTTACGAGAAAAGCGTTGTAACCACCGGACTGTGGACAGCAGGTTCGACAGCAACAAGAGTTAGAAACGAAGAGAGAGAAAAGTCTTCTGTTCATGCAATATTAAATGTGTGTTTTGCGATATTTACGCCAGAGGGCCTAAACTACTTAATTTTTAATTGGGCGACTTTAGATTCGTGGAGTTCACGTGTCCACTTCAGTTTCCCGGGGACTGATAGATCCCGCGCTTGTTAGAGCTGCGAACTGTTGAACCTGGGCATAGGATAAGTGGCCATAAAGTTCTTGCAAAGTGGGGTTTTTGACGTTATACAAGACATAACTTCAGAGTGGTTTGAGGGCTCTTCAAGAATTTTGACACTATACTGACATTCGAAATCTCATAAACTTTGAACACTCATATCTGGGGATGTTACTGAGTTCCGATACTTCACATGCCTGCTTAATGATCTGCAGGGCTACGATAAATTATCTTATTTTACTTTTAGGTCGCAATTTTGGAAAAGGGGTCGTACTTTATTAACAAAAGAATATGCTTTAAAGTAAAGTAATTTAGGAAGACGCGTTTTCTTGTTACATATATATATATATATATATATATATATATATATATATATATATTACTCATTTATATTTTATTTTTGGGCAATTTTTCTCTCTCCTACCCAGTTTTCCTCTTTATTCTCTGTTTCATATTTTTCTCCTATGCATCTTTGTTTTACTGCTCCGTCAACTCCTTTCCTTTATGCTTTTATTAATATCTTTTAACACAATAAACATGTAATTTTTTTCTGCAGATTCATTATTTGAGTTGAAAGGTACACGCCTCCTGAAGAAGAGGGCTGCTTTAGGATAAAAGAATTCGAACGCAGGATTTATATCCCTATTTGTGGGGATTATTTTAGGGTTGTTTCTCTTACAGTGTCAGTTTTTCCTCATTTTAGACCATTATTCTCTGTCGCTGTTTTGTGTTTTCTGACCCTTCTTTAATCTTTTCACTCTCCATAATGCACCGTGCCTTTGGCCCGCTTTATGAATATTGTCAATTTCGTAATGCGTTCACTATAAAAAAAACCGAGAATTTCGTCATGTAGCCTTTATAATATATCCTTTCATACTGATAAGTATGTGAAATGTAACCAATGTAATTTAAAGGGAAATGCATTCTGATGCATTCAGTCTGATTTAAACATTTTAGAATAAGAGAGGCAACTGCGTTAAATTTAAGAATTCCGTGGACCGGGAAAATAGACATTTATTTCCAACAGGTCAAACATATGCAAGCTACAACAGCGATAGACACGTACTGACTAAAAAAGAGAACATCAGGTGTATTTATAAACTTACCGTATATTCCGGCATATAACGCGCACCTATAATTTTAAACTAAATTTTTCAATTTATAGGTATATATATTCTCCGTATTACGTGGACCCTTTTCTTGACGATGAAACCTGAAATGTATACATGTGCGATATCTTTTGAAGTCATTCATTCGGAGGAATTTCCCAGGCTTTTGAAGAATAGTATACTGAATTGGCAAGCGATAAGCGGAACAATAAGTAGTGTGTGGGGGAAATGCATGAGGGAGTAAATAATTTCTGGTGCCTTAAAGAATCCAGAAAGTCTTATGGTTTGGAACACGTTCAGTTACCATCTAACGGATAATACGAAGAAATTGATGAAAGAGTGTAACATAGACATGGCAGTTATTCCAGGCGGATGGACGCCATTATTTCAGCCTTTAGATTTGTGTATCAATAAACAATTCAAAGGAAATTTAAAACGACAGTGGAACAAGTGGATGTTCGAAGGTGAAAAAACATTTACAACAATAGGCCAAATGCGTCATGCCAGTCTAGAAATAGTGTGTGAGTGGATAATAAAAGCATGGAATGAAATTAAACCTAACATGACTCAAAGTCAGTTAACTCTTTCAAGGGCGCCGTTTGCACAATGTGAACGCCTAAATCTAGTCTTCTTTTCACTTGCAGTCAATGATTTCAAGTTAAATGAGCAGAAAAATGGCTAGTTCTGCCATCTGTTATCAGTGTAAAGAAGTAAAAACATTTTGCAACCTATAATTGGAAAATTTTTCAAGATTTTTTAGGTTAAAAGAAATCGGGAAAAATAACTCTACCGTGCAAACGGTGGAGGTTGTGCCCCTGAAAGGGTTGGAAATGTCGTATATCTAACAAACTAGATGTAACGGAAGAGGATTATTTATTTATGGATCACAGTAACAGTGATGGTGAAGAGGAAACAGAATTCGATGATGTGCCTGAAAATATAAAGGAAGACGAATATGACAAACTATTAATGTTATCCGATAATTAAAATTCTTAAGTTCATAAGGTACTTCATTTCTTTCAAATAAACAGCATTTAGATAGATGTAGAAATTTAATATTTTTATGTTCATCTTTTCATTATTTTTAAATCTATCATTTTTATATCCGATGTATAACGCACACCCATAAATTTCTATCTTATTTTTTGCACTAAAATTTGCTCGTTATATGCCGGAAAATACGGTATACAGGTTCTCAGAAAGTGCCAATAGTAGCTTTTAATAAGACATCCAACAGAAATCTTTGATACGAGAACAAATCGTAGAAAAGGGAAAAAATCTGAGATCAGATGATGTCGTCTGCGATTACATTTCTAAAAAAACAGAAATGAATTCCTAAAATTGTAACCAGTGGACATACATACATTCAATAGTTACACTCCAGTCCATTGGATACAATTGGCTGGAACCAATTATTCCAAGTCAGTTAGGTAAATATTGCATGAAGTGCTAACACCATAGTCCGAAAAGTATTGAAAGCGTAGGCAATAAACTGAGATATTAAAATAACAAATAAATAATTACAAGATAAAAAGAACTTTTTATATACCATGTTTTTAAAGTTATAGAGTCTATATATCTCACTTCTACCCAGACTTGGGTGTATATAATTTGAAATGGCACTCTATTTGAATTTGAAACAGACACAGTTTATACATGAAACAATGTTTATTGAATTCGTTGCACATATATACTTGGCTTTTACAGCAATAACCATACGTACTACTTGTACGGAATATATAAATACAGCATTTAAGAACAATATATTTTCAATACTCACAACCCAGCAGAGAGTCAGACCAGCAGTACTGCCATGTAAACTTTGGGCCTGCTAAGCACTACCGCAGGATAACACCTTTTCAACCTTAACCACCTTTTTTTTAATGACGCTGCATGGTATTTATACTAAGCGCGTATGCCGAAATTAGCATATCTAAAGCAGCTTCTTTAATTCATTCACTCAAAAGTTCGATTCTTGTGAATCGAATCTTGTGTATACCTTACACTGGCTTCCCTCGAAAAAAAAAATTAGGTAACTGAGGTCTGAACGGCTTCAGTTAATTAATTGAAAACGCGTGCTGGTCTGACTTTTTACATAATGGGTGGCAAAGTCAAAAAACCTTCCACACGTTGTGTAGAGAAAAAACGCCACTACCATTTTACAAAACTAACCCCGAAGGATCCAGGTGACACCATCAAACAGTGGATTTGCAGAGTTGCGGATACTGGGCTGGCCAACTGCGCCCTAAAAGATCTATTTTAATTAAGTGTCAACACAATTGCACAGTATGACATTTCTTGACTGTTCGTATCTGCTCTTCCCCAATTTATAATGCACATGTGTTATGTTTTGTGAAGTTAGTACATTAGTGGTTAATTATTATATTATGCAGTATGTATTTTTATTCTATTCCCTACATGTCCCCTTCAAAAATTAATAAAGCAACAGTATGCCGTTTTTTTTTCAGTGGCTCACGCCTTCCCCTCAAAATGTTTACACAGTATATACAATGGGAAACTTCAAACCAATTTGGTTCGGTTTTAATAAAAGGTGGGAGTTAGAATAAGAGAATTGATACAAGACTTGTTCATGAAAGCGGCAACTTCCCTGCACCAATCTGTCCATTTCGTGGAACCTCTCTTGATGGTTCCAGTCCTAGTAAAGGGATTCGTTGACCGTGTGGGCATCCTTCGTGCACCAGGGCTTTGGTCCTGTGGCGCTGGTCTGGCTTGACTATGGACAGGAGGTCTCTTGGGAGGAGGCCAACCTTGCTGGGCGGCTGATATCTTGCGTTTCCTGTACTTATGCAAAGGAGCTTTAAAAATGCAATTCCTCCTTTTGATAACCTTGGGTACCTTATGTGTGCCACGTTCATCCTTTGATGGAGGTTTTGTAGTGCACACTTTTCTTTTCTTCGTACTTTTGCTTGTATCGGTATTAGATTTTAGTGCAGATTCTAATTTTTCAAACTTATACGCCGCACCAGCGCGTTTACAAATTGTTTCGCTGCTTGTTTCATGTTTTTCAACAAACTGACTCTGTTTTTGGTATTGATGCTTATGCGACTTCTTGTTTACCGCCTTAATTACTTCAGTATTAGCAGTTTTAATGCTGGAACCTGAAGGCGCTTTTTCACGTTTTTTATCCCCCTTAACTTTAGTTTTATCCTCTTTTGACGAAAAAGTCTCTTTAAAACGTCCTTCTTAAGAATCGCTATCATTTAAATTCGTTAACACTGCTCCAGTTTTAGGAAGATTAAGCTTTTCGTACTGGTGCGTTTTAATGCAAACTACGTCTATAACTTCCGAAGCATCAGCTAAACTACTTACAGTATAACTCTGTGTCAACTTTTCATCCTGATTCTCAGTCTGGTTTTCATGTACTTTATTTAAGACCATATTATCAACCTGGCCTACAGCATCCTCATTCGGATGGAAACTTGAAATAATATCATTATTACCTAGCAAGTTCCTACTATCGTTTAAAGAATTTTTATTGTCGTCAACTAATAAGTATTCACTAACTTCCGTAACGCATACTTCGTCATCTACTAAATTTCCTTCATTAACAGATGTGTGAATATCATCTAAAATATCAGGTATAGCATTAATAGAAGTGTCAGATGATTTATTTTCTAAACCACTAGCATTAGTATCGGCACTATTTTCAGAAATTTGTACTGGAATTACCGCATTATTCCAGCTAGACTCACTTTCATGATAAGCCACAAAAATACCCTGACTTTCACTATTCTCAAAATAATGATTACTGCTCGGACAAGTTAATACATTTGACCACACAGTTTCAACAGGTTGAACCATATCATGTGAATCAACTTGCCAGTGCACGTAAGGTGCTTGCCTATTATTTACTTTAAGTGCACTAATTTCATTGTAACGCCATGCGCTTCTATTATTTCGACCACGATACTGCTTTTGCTGCTGGTTTGAAACTCGCGAAAAATTTTGGCGGGGGTGTATAAAACTTCTCGTACCTGGATGACGGTCAGGGGTAGCGAAGAAATGCCTATTGTCATATTTAGCTAAAGCTTGAAGGAGGGTAACCTGGCTTGAAATATTCTGATTGTCTAAAAAATCTTGAACACTTGGCTTCAAACGTTGGATAACTATTTTTAAGATTACCGCTTCCGTCACCCCTTCTAAATATTCCTCACACTTGGAAATCTTTTCCATAGCAAAATCTAACGCAGACTGACCTTCACGTTGCCTTATCGCATAAATTTCCGCTTCTATTTGACTTTGATTAAAGGTCTTTGGAAAAACGCTAAGAAACTGTTGCTTGAATGACAAATAGTCAAAAATCAGATTACTGCTTTTAATACCACTGATATGCACTACCTCTTAAAGCGGCTAGAGCAATTTTAAGTTTATCCCCCTCTGGGGTGTATTGTTGCTGAAAGTAATGCTCAATTTTCTTTAGGAATTGGCTTGAGGGGCCGCCATTGAAGGCGGCTTCGAATGGCGCAAAATGCTGAACCATGATTACGCGAGGAAAATTTCCAGCAGGGTTTTGTTCTACAACATTCATTTTCAAATAGTATATAAGTATTTGCAACAATTTTATCAATATAACTACACAGTACACAGTTTAATTTCAAATATGTTGTTCGTTATAAATGTAACGCTAACAACCAGGGTATATATAAACTTTCGGGCGCCAGTATAGAGTCTATATATCTCACTTCTACCCAGACTGGGGTGTATATAATTTGAAGTGGCACTCTATTTTAATTTGAAACAAACACAGTTTATACATGAAACAATGTTTATTGAATTCGTTGCACATATATAATTGGAGTTTACAGCAATAAGCATACGTACTACTTGTACGTAATATATAAATACAGCTTTCAAGAACAATATATTTTCAATACTCACAACCCAGCAGAGAGTCAAACCAGCAGTACTGCCACGTAAACTTTGGGCCTGCTAAGCACTACCGCAGGATAACACCTTTTCAACCTTAAACACCTTTTTTAATGACGCTGCATGGTATTTATACTAAGCGCGTATGCCGAAATTAGCATATCTAAAGCAGCTTCTTTAATTCATTCACTCAAAAGTTCGATTCTTGTGAATCGAATCTTGTGTATACCTTACACTGTTTCTGTTGAATCATATAAACTTGACAATTCTATGTATTAATAAATACTTTTTTAAAAAATTTTTGATGAATTATCCCATCAACTTGAAAGAAAATGATCAAATGCGTAATAAAGAGGTATAAAATGCGTAATCAATCGTTTAGCTCATGAATTTGAAGTTAACTTGCGTTTAACTTTTCGATCCCGTCCCTGCGATAGATGGCTACACCATTCTACAAAGAAAAATTAACTGAAAATGTATTCAAATCTGCTTAAAGATGGCTAGAAGTATTAAAATAATGCATTGTAATCGTGTTATGAGCTATTCTAAAAGTTTCAAATGTCTAGCTAGTTGGGAAGTTAGTTAAAAATCAATTGCAAGATTTGTACTGAACAAACACACACACAAACAAACAAAGAAGAGAGAGAGTTTGTGACGGATGTCGAGTTGAAAATAGTGACTCGCCTGTCTCTACAGAGTTAATAAAAATAAGGTAAATAAGAACCTTCGTAACGCGTCAGGCATAAATTCAACACAAATATTTCAGCTGGGAACCCATGCTCCCGGAGTTTCGGAAATTCGAATGTGTGTAATCTGTTTTATGCTCCGGTGCTGCGAATATTTTATACGTGTCAACTGCATATGGAGGAATCTCAAAAGTGACTGAAAATAGCGGTATAATGCGATGTTTCCTGCGAACCACAGGAGCGAATGATTCTCAGTCGGGATATGTTTTTAAAAAAGTGCTAGAGGAGGGGAAAAAACAGCAACTGAAAACATTGTGACATGTCCGTTGGATCTGAAATTTTACACAGAGGGGACTCTCGGAAAATCTATTTTTAAATTTCTTCGAAAAATTATAGATAATTCAGATAATTGAAATTATCCTTTATAGCAGAGTGTTTTACAAATTAAAGAAACATATATCAGAATATTGCGTTTCCAAACACATTTTTAAAAATAATTTCCTTATTGGGAATTTCACATAGAAATATGTCTATTTCAAGACTAAAGAAAAATTAATAGACTTTAAAAAAATTATAAAGGGAAAATAATTCTATGGAGTTATGGCAGATGTTGATATGTCCGAAAAATTCAATTTTATGTTTTAAGATATGTTTAAAAATTAGCTCTTTGATGTGGCAAAAGCTGGTAGTGGAGTTATGAAAAAATACTAAGTTATTCTTAATTTGGCAAAAGTTGATGTTTACTTTTTTTCTAAACCCACCCCAAAATATTAGTTCCTAATTGAAAAAAATATTTTCATTGAAGACCAGCCATATGCTTGAGGTTGAATGTGAGTACTAATTAAAGAGTATTTGGACTGAAAAACTTAATTAAGCGACTTTATATTTCACAACAATAGTTTCTTTTTTAATTTGCCGAAAACGTGAAACAATGACATATCAACATCTTCCATAACGCCCCAGAATTATAAATGGATAAATTTTAATCAAATCATTATTTCGGATTGCCTACAATATGTTTGTACTGGATAGAGAACATAAATAAAATATTTTTCAATGCCAATAGTTAATTTCCCACGAGAGTTAAAATTCAAATTTTTAAGTACCTGATAAATGAAAAAAATTACTTTTCAAGAAAAAAAATTGACTTAACATTTTATATAATATTTATTAAACGGAATCAAAATTTACCTTTTTATATAATATTTATAAACAAAATTAAAATTTAACTTTTTGTATAAAATTTTAAAACGGAATTAAAATTTACCAGTTATTTTAGATCATTTAATCTGTTACAGTTATGTGAGTGAAATTTTAATTCATTTTTTCCTTGCTGTATGTAAGATATGATTACAGTAATCCAGTCATCAAAAGTAAAAATATGGTTTATAACTCAATAAAATTTATTTACTTATTTTATGAATTTTAAACTCATTTTATGGTTAATTAGTTTTATAATCTGTTTTTAATAAAAAAATAATATAAATGTTAATATTAGATATGACATAGTAATAAATTAATATTATAAGTTTTCTTTGTTCTCGGGAAAATAGCGTGCCGTATTGAAAAAATCTTTAATAAGTTATAAAAATAGGTTGAATTTCAATACATATTTATTATATTGAAGAAACTGTTCAGCTTTTTAAATTAAATAAAAACAGTGGAAAATGTGTTTTCCTAACTTTGCAAATTTTTTATGATATCCATGTATTTAATAATTACAATTCCCAGAAAATTATAAAAATCCTGTCTACATAATACAGTCCTAGAAAAATATACTAAGATTGGGCTTTTATATTTTCACAAAAGTTTAATCGAAATAATTTTATTGTTTTATAACTCCAAAACGGTGGCTCCTATGTTAGGTTACATGGAACGATCCCTAAGGGTACGAGGGGAAATATGGAATATAAATTAATTGTCGAAAAAGATGCATATGTCGGTATAGTAAACGGTATTATACGGTAAAAAAGTTTACGGAAGACTGTTTTCCATAGGTTCCAATTTCTCATTAAATCTTGCTCTTTACTTTTGGAAAACAACACGTGAGGTTCTGTTTAAGAAGAGTAACGTAATTGTATTTATAAGGTAAAGAAGCCAACTTTTGATTGCTAACGATACATGAAGAATTATTTTTTTGTTACGTTTAATGTTACTCTGCAGTATAATCTCAAAAGGTTACGTTGTCCAGGACGGTCAGTCCATACGACAAAGTGTCAAACTGGAGACCGCCGCTGAGTTGGAAAACCTGCAAACTCAGCAGAGTGTTGATTTCCCCTGGTCGGTTTATGAATACAGGAGGTCGTTTGCATTTTATGGAAAAGATTTCAATAGTTACGTTTTATGTACAAATGCCGTATTTTATGCGGTGATTTGCTTCTATCTGATACCCATGGTTCTTGAAAATAGCTCTAGCTCGAATTTTCCATAAAAGTGAATTTTTACTTAGTACTGTTATGTCAGTTTTACCTCATTCCTCTTAGACCCTTTTCCAAAGTCTGTTCAATGTTCTTGGATGCCATTTTCCTAAGGTTCGTATTAAAAAACTGAAATCGCAAAAGTCCATTGGAGAATAGTCAGGTAATTTTACAGGTAGTTCATTAAATGGGATGCATTTTATTCTTGTTTCTCATTCTTTCTTTGCTAAATAAGCGGCAGTTGATTTAGACGTGTGATTAGAGGCTTTGTCCATATGAAGCTCAACTTTATCAATGTCCTATCCATATAAGGCTGGAATTTCTTCATCAAATATTGGTTCTAAAATATTCTGGATAGTAGAGTGAATTAATTTTGGCTTTACTTGAGACTTTTTTTTATTTTTAATTTGCCGTTGTAACAAAATCCTGCTATTATCATGAAATCCTTTGAGAACTTTTCTGTACACTGACGCAGCCATTTCGTACGGTCATTCCCGTCAGTTGAGCAATAGAAAATTGATCTCTTTTTTTATTACATTCCCTTAAGTACAACCATGCCCAATCGAGTGTTACCACAATTTTAATTTTTCAGCAGCTAGGTGTTATTCATATAATTTTCTACAATTTGTTTTCCTTTCAGCAATATTCTTTGGAAAAAGCAGATGAACTTTAGGTTTAAACATTTTTTTTAACTTCAAATATTTATGAATGATTTTACTTACAGTGTCAGGAGACATTCCTAGTTTCGATGCAATGGATCTTTGAGTCGGCGTATTTTTTTTTAGTATCGGAGACTTCACTTTTTTGATTTTTACCTGCGTTTGAACAGTCTTAGGATGAGGTTTAGTAGTCGTGTTTTCCTTTTTACTTTCAGTTCGATTTTTCCCCTTTCAAATTTAATATATTATAAATACCTTTTTTTGAAATGCCATAACTGCAATTTTTACACCGTTTTATAATTTGTTGATACGAATATTTCTCCCCGGAAAGTGCAGTTACGTAACCTTCGAGTTATCTATCAATTTTAGGAGTCATTTTCAAACAATAGCAGACGATTATTCTGAAGTTGCCAAATTGTTATCTGAAAAGGCAAACGCCAAAAACAAATTACAAAATTGGTTCCATAAAGTGCGAACTACCTTCTGTAGTACAGGTCTGGGCATCGGATGGACAGTACAGATCTGCCGACCAAATTGGGCAACCCGGGGTCCCTGCGGTATTAAAGTATGCCCCCGGGCCTTTTTTTGTACTCTGCAGTATAAAAAATAATTTCTTTAATTTTTAAAATAGCACAACTTTAAATAACAAAATAATATTTTAAATATAATAATGCATGTATCTATAACATCAAATCAGAATCTTATTAAAGAAGATCACAAATTCACAGAATATTAAAATTTTCAATAATTTTTCAGACATTAAACACAAACATCTATACACATACACTTTATCATAAGGTATATTCTAGTCTACCGGACCACAATGCCATTTGATCATCTTTAAGCATTTGGCGGTAAAGGTTGTTACATTTGTAAGCAATTCCGACGAGGTTACAGTTTATAAAAGGATTATCTCGTGCAAATTTTATGCAAAACGCATAAACGCTGCTCTGGCATTAAACAATTACCAAAATTTTGCAAACTACTTTGCATACACGCATTTTAATATCCCCGTACTAGCAAACAGTGTTATTTAAAAGAAAGTTAAATAATTATGTAATATTTAATTACTATCTTTCAACTGAGAATATAAGACATCGTAGTTTTCACTAGATTGTTTCCACGTCCAGTGGTCATAGAAACATTTGGCTGTGCAACTCACCTTTCGAATTACGCAAATCCCAAAACCTACCAAACAAATACACTGCTCCACTTTTGTGTGAAAGTCCTCTTACATAGTTATTCAATTTGAATCTCTCAACAATTAGCTGCGAATACTACTGCAGGCACACAACAACGGGAGAAACTTTCGACTGCCTCCGCACAGCAATGTGAATTAATTAATTTTCAACCCCATTATACAGTAGAGCTTGAAGTCACTTCACATCTGAATAGAATTAGAGAGGCACCATAGCATTATATGTGAATGCTGTTTCCAATTATCGTTTGAATAACTGCCAGGAAGATTTCAGCGCTAATGATAAACTGGAAAGGATTTAATGACGAAAACAGGGCACGGCTGCGTCAGCTGCGACGAATGATTATTCGGTAAAAACTGTTTTCTCTTCCGTCACGACGATAAAGTGAGTTTCCTTAATTTAATGTAACCCAAAAAATATTCGAAGTTTAAATCTGAGATAAAGATATGCCGATTGGAAAAAATATTTGTATAAGGCCTGAAAACACATGTCGCGGGTTCTAATTTTCAAGATCGTAATTTAAAAATGTGTTGAATTAATAATTAGCTATCAATTTGCTTAAAAAATGGTAAAGGAAGAAATCAAATTCTTTATGCCATAAAAATTTAGAAAAAAATCAGAAAATTATATTTTAATAAAATGAATATTACTGATCGCCTAGAATATGTTTGTATTTGATAGCGAACCTAAATAAAATATACCCCAATGCCATTAGTTAATTTCCCTCGAGAGTTGAATTTAAATTTTCAAGTACCTGACAAATGAAAAAAAAATTACTTTTCAAGAAAAAAAAAGATTTAATTTTTTCTATGTTTTTGAATTTGTTGGAAAAGATGCCTCAATACGACAAAATTACCTGTAAAATTTCACAACTGAATACGACTTTTGTAATCCTTTAAAAAACTTAAGCCACCTGTTAACTAAATTTTTTCATATATTTGGCTTTCGTTTTGGCATAATTTCGTCCAAATTGTTAAACAGAAACAGCACTTCATTACAAAAATGCTGCTGTTTTTCTCTTCTATATAGAGATTTGAAAATTTAATTCTTGTAGTAATAAATATCAAGTACAAAATATTATACATACATATATGTGAACCCATTACATATATGTAAATATGATGTTCCAAAATTCATGCATATATATGTGACTCTACTGATCCTCGCCCAATTTATCGAGCATTAGTGGAATGTGTTCAATTAAATAATCCAATCAACATAGACGCTATCAAGCTGTAGGATTTAAAGCAATTAACTAGAAACGTCCCGTACCAATCAGCGCAAGAAACGTTTGGTGAATTTCCGCATCATGGCTGTGGGATGCTTCAAAAGTACTCAGAGGAGTAACTGCATATTAAACAGGAAGACCTGTGGAATGCACTCGATATTCGGTACTAATGGAATGTGCCCGATATCGTAAATGGGGAATGTACTCAGTGGAATGCGCTCGATTAAATAGTCCAATCCACATTGACGCTATATATCAAGATATAGGATTTAAATGGATCGCTGGAAACGTCCCGTACCAGTCAGCTTAAGAAACGTTCATGCTTTATCACTCTGGGGTGTTTCATATGTACCCTTCAGATGAGTAACTGAATAGAAGTATTAAACAGGAGGACCAATGGAATGCACTCAATGAGCGATATTAATGGAATTTGATTGATATCTTACATGTAGACTGTACTCACTGGAATGTTCTCGAATAAATGGCCCACTCCCCATTCACGCTATCCATCAAGAGGTGATTAGATGAATTATTGGGGACGTTTCGTACCATTCAGCTTAAGAAACTTTTCAAGGCCTGCCGCACACCGAGAAGGCGCGTGTCTGAAACATACATGTCACATACAAGTTGCATTGAAAAGACAGATATTTCTCCGCCGACTTCTTACAATAGTCAGACTGCCGACTGCCTGATTAGTGTAAGGTTGAGTGACATGGTCCCGATAAGCGATACTAAAAGAAAGTACTCGATATTGTAAATATAGAATGTACTTAGCGGATTGTGTTCTATTAAACGATCAAATCCACATATCCACATCCATATTTCAGGTGATTAGAGAAATTACTGGAAAAGTCTTGTACAGTGGAGTCCCGATAATCCAAACTTCGGTAATCCGAAAGTCCGCTTAATCCGAAACCAAAAGTCAAAAAGAAATAAAGTCGCAGTAAAAGCACAGTGATACTTAGTAATGTAAAATATATTTCTGAAAATTACAAGAAAATTCGAAGTTAGACAATGTACTGAACTAATTATTACTGAACTACATTTGTTTGAAAAAAAATCTATTAATTTTTTTTTTGTCAAAGAGAAGAATACCCCTCCCTTGGAGCCAAATTACGTAGCGCTACATCAAATGCAGCCGTGGCGTCTGAGTGGGATACACTATGCTCGCTGTTACCGTCTGCTTCACCTTCACTCTCGTCTGAGTCATTGACAGGTTCTTTCAAATCTATTTAAACAATCTACTGATCGTCTAAAATCTTACACTGTACTGTACGAACAACTTAAACTCTACTGTACTGTAGTAGGTAGTGTTCCGCTCTGTTATCACCCTTTGCGTCCCAAGATTTGGTAATGTTTAGACAGGCCTTATAAAATAAACTGTTAATTACACGAAATATGTAATATTTATGTAATCACATGTTATTATGTAATTTAAGTATATTTTAAGAAGGATTTCACTTAATACGAAAAATTCGTTAATCCGAAAAGGGTCTGGTCCCAATCATTTCGGATTATCCGGAGTCTACTGTACCAGTAAGCATACGTATGAGGCGTAAGAATAATTCATGCTTCCTTACTCTGAGATCTTTCAGAAATGCCCCATCAGAAGCAACAGCCTAATAAGTAGAAGGACTTTCCTTTCATTATGTTCATTCAAAAGGCTCCGGGAGAATATTTTCTCCCTAACTTTCTGGGAAATTAAACTTTAATGCTCTATAGCATGTGATTAGGCACATTTATTCAAGTAGCCCTACGTCTGCAAGCATAGAAAATAATGATACGAAAACTGTTATGAATATTATAAAGAGACAGAAATTTCAAATAATGCTGTTGCTATTTATAGCAATTTTGAAACTTAATCCAAATAATCTGAAAGTTTTAAGTCCCAAATAATTTGGAACTTCATCCCAAATATTTCAAATAATGTTATATCATGTTATGTTATTCATTGTCTTAGATGTTTATTAACTGTTATGATTCTCTGTATATATGTTCGCATTCAGGTATGCGTAGAAAAAAATCTTCGGTTGTAAAGTATTACCCCCTTTGTGTTCTAAACTACCTTTAAGGCTGATGTGTACTAACGCAATTGCATTCGCTCCCCTCAATGTTAACCTATAGAGAAAATGTGTCCAAGGATTGCCGACTTGTGTTGAAAGATTTTTTTTTAATGTACTCCGTAATAGAGAAAGAAATGTTGCACCATGAGTCATTTTTCGTTAAAAAAATGCAAATGATATTTTAAAATTTAAATTATTCGGAGGGAAAAATCTGGTACAGTGTGTTTTAAACGCTCTTAAATTCTTTTGGGGAACGAAATTTATAAAAGGAATCCTGTTGCAAGGTGCAGAAATTTTAAGGCTATCTGAAAATACCATTTTCATTGGATTACCATCATTAATGTAGCTGGAAATAGCGAACAAATTTTCTCCAGAGTTTAACACTGAGGGGAGAAAATCCAATAGGGTTAGTACACAGGAGCCTAAGTGCCAGAAATTTCATAATTAATTAGTAAAATTGAAATCCTACCGTTTGGATTAGAAATATGGGTGGAAATTATTGGAGACTGTTCTTACCATATGACAGAAAGAGACAAAAGCTATCTCGTTCTCGTATCAAATTTCTCTAGTTTCTCAAGACCTAAAATGAACGTGGGAACCGTGAGAGAAAGAATATATTTAGCGTCAGGGCAAGATTTCTTTCAGATCTCCAGGAACGGTCGGTTTAATAAAATTAACGAGAAAACTTTCTCCTTCATTTCTTTCTGTGTAAATTGGTGTACACAGTATGTAGGAATACCACCATGCTCGGGAGAGTCATGAAATTTTGGAATAAATAAATAAAAGCAGTTTTGTTAAAGGCTTTAAAGTTACTATGTCACACGCAGTGTTCCAACATAGGGAATTTATATTTATTAACCAGGAATTTGAGTGTGCCATTGGGAAAAGGCCTTATTTTAAGGTTTGTCCTTTCTCGTAATGAATTCCTCAAAAATAAATACAAACAGTTATATCGTAGAATTTTGTGAAAAGTCTGGGTTTACGTAACACAATTTTAGTTTTTTTTTATGTTAAATAATGATAGAACTATGAAACCTATGTTTCGTGTATTAGTTATTTATAAATATTGTATTTTTCCTTATATTTTCCATGTGTGTCTTCCTGTATAGTAAGCTTTCGATTATGAATACTAATTAATGCGTCGCTTTGCGCGTGAAACCAAAAATATGGATATCCTAATAAGGAACAGATCAATCAAAACTCTTGTCCAATTGCTTCAATGAACTGAAAAAAATAGCTTTAAAACGGGATTTTTAATTTACTTTAAAAACTTAAATTAAAACTTGAATTAAAATAACAATAATAAAATGCGTTCTTTGTTAAAAGTCTTCTATTCTCTTTGCTGATGATAAGAACTTCTTTTCAAAATTATGCTATTATTTTTTATCTTTTTTTTATCAATTAGGCGGATTATAAAATTGCTAACAATGAGAAAATTCACGCAACTTTTCATAATCCATTTACTGATAATCTTTTATGCGGATGATGGAATGTTCCGTGTTTACTTTTACAACGTTTATCTGCGGACAACGGAAAATTCCTTTTTTTATTTCCTCTGAGCGTTTCTTGGGAGTCAGGACATATCCATGTTCTTAAAATTAGAATATTTATGTACGACGCATTCCTAATGTGTTATTCACTTTCTTTAAACAATTTCGCTGTTTTTAAGTTGTATTATAAACAATTTTTATGCAATGTTTTTAAGTTATGTAATCATCCTAGTAAACTACGGTTTGTCTTATTTGATTACAAAAGCTCTATCGAATACTTTTAACCCAGAAAAAACATGTCCTTATATTGGTATTTTGTGCCTAAAATCACGCTGGATTTCAATGCCGTTTATCCGAGGATTTGTATTTTGGTTCCCACTCCATTCATAGTTCGTTTTTTGGCATATATATATATATATATATATATATATATATATATATATATATATATATATATATATATATATATATATATATATATATATATATATATATATATATATATATATATATATATATATATATAGGGAGAGAGATAACGGAAATTATTGATCATGGCCAGTTTAAATTTAAAAAAAAAATAATTCCGACGACAACTACAAACGTTATGTAAGTTTTAGGGGTGTCAATATATTTCCTGAAATCTATAATAATAGTCCTCATCACTTTGGTTAAGATGCAAGTAACACGCTTCGTATAAGATGTTAATAGCAGAATTCATGGTTAAATATTCACGTATAGTACAGCTAAAATAGTACAGAATCTCTTAATAGATGTATTAATAATGCAGACATTTAATTTTTCGATGGAATATGTTTGATTAAAATGTCAAAGGAATCAGGTTATAAAACATTGTATCAGTTGATTTATTTATAAGTATATTGTGTCTAAATTCTTTTTCATAGAACATGCTTAATTAATTTTTGATACCATGATCACAAAAGCAGACACTTTCTATAGTAACATAATAACACTGGCATATAAAGCTGTCTGAAATATTTTAAATAAATTACGTAAGCAATTATGCAATGAATATATGGCTTAAAGATATTCCTTTTAGTCCTTTAATGACGTCGATTCTAATTAAAGTATTTTTGTTTTTACTTATTTTTAACACGCTACTTTTCATGGCCACTGCCTTGAATATTCCAGAAAAAAAATATTTCAAACCTGTTAAATGTCCGTATGATACAGATATTAAAAAAAATGAAGAATTGAAAACTTCTTTAAAAAGTTCTCAAACCATATTGGCCAGGTGATGACCGGTGACTAGAGCGCTAGCATTCAATTCAGTTTTTGTGGGTTCGAGTCCCACTGTTGGCATGGGTGTTTGTAACCGTTCGCTATCGGGTTTAAGCAGTAGGCCCCGGTTAAATAAGCCTTCGTGCAGCAAAAAAGGACATCAAAGCCAACCCAGCCAAAACTCAAAACATTTTACATTCATTGTGAGAAACAATTATTTATAAAAATCAAAATATACACTGCTGGCCACTGTAAATGCAACACCCTGAAGGAAACATGCAAATAACATGAAATTTACAAAGATGCATTAGCGGAGGTGAGATATGCAAATGATTAGAATTTCAGCGCAGACGCAAGTCATGCGCGCCTGTGGCGCCACTTCAAAGCGCTATTTAAAGCTTGGAGATTTCGACGATTTCAAGTTCGGCAATTGTGTTTTTCTTGTGGTTTTTTCAAAAAAAAACTATCAATTATGCCTCGTCGAAAACAGCGATCATCTTTTGATCAAGTATCCGAGTTCGACAGAGGAAGGATAGTGGCCTACCGAGATTGTGGATTATCTTTCAGGGAAATTGGTAGTCGTGTTGGACGAAACCAAACAACTGTAATGCGGATATGTGATCGTTGGATGCAGGAGGGTACGACGGACCTGCGTGTTCGATCGCATCCACCTCAGCGCACCACTTCACGTGATGACAGGCAAATTGTGCACATGGCAGTGAAGGATCGTTCAGTCACATCACGAACCATAGCACAGCACATGCAGTCTGTAACGCATCATCCAGTGTCTGCGCGTACCATTCGACGCCGTTTACAGCAGAGTGGTCTGTCCGCAAGACGTCCATTGCTTTGTCTACTTTTGACGCAGAACCACAGACGTCTCCGCCGCCAATGGTGCGATGACAGAAGGATGTGGACGGCAGAATGGAATGAAATTGTCTTTACTGACGAGTCACGCTTCTGTCTGCAACACCACGATGGTCGCATTCGAGTCTGGAGACACCGTGAAGAGAGGATGCTGAACAGCTGCGTTATGCACCGCCACACTGGTCCTGCACCGGGTATTATGGTATGGGGCGGTATTGGATATCACTCTCGCACACCTCTAGTACGCATTGCCGGTTCTTTAAACAGCCAGCGCTACATCTCCGAGGTGTTGGGGCCAGTTGTCCTTCCTTGCCTTCAGGGCTTGCCCACAGCCATATTTCAACAGGATAATGCGCGACCACACGTGGCACGCATTGTCCAACGGTTCTCCTTCAATCGCCAGATTGAATTGCTTCCCTGGCCGCCTCGCTCTCCGGATCTTTCGCCGATAGAAAATATGTGGTCCATGGTTGCTCTACGATTGACTCAGTTTCCATCCCCAGCTGCCACAGCAGATCAACTTTGGCAACGTGTGGAAGCTGCTTGGCCTGCTGTACCCCAAGAAATCATCCAAAGTCTCTTTGAATCAATGCCGAGGCGTGTGGCAGCGGTGATCTCCAACAATGGCGGCTACTCTGGCTACTGATTTTGGCAGGAACCACACTTCACAGAAGTCTATAAATTTAATCATTTGATACTTGGTCAACATGTTATCTACAAAATAAATTTTGTCGTGATATCTCTTGTCTTTCTTGGTGTTGCAATTTGGGTGGCCCAATTTCAAATGGATACCTGTTTGAAAAGTAACAGAAATTCTAATTACCTTTAATGTTCTAACACATGAACTGCATGTCTCGTTCTATACATTTTTTTAACTTCCAAGTTGTGAGATATAGCCAAAGTTGACTGCCCAAGTCGAGAACACCAAGTCGACTGTTTTTTTTTTACCTATAAATTTTTCGGAGAATAACTTGTTTACCTTATCAGTCTTGGAAACTTTTTTTTTTGTAAGCATTGCTTGAAGTTTGATTAATATTTGTTCAAGACATGAATTTCCTGTGTCATACTATTAGTGTATATCTACCTTTTGAAGTAACAGTATCATTATTTAAATATATAAGTATTTATAGAGGAAAGAATTTTCATTATTTTGATCGTATTATCACTAACATGTCATTGAAAGGTTGAAATTAATCGATGAACAGACAAAGGTTGAGAAACACGATTATAGAACGCAGTATAAGCACTTTAAACCAAAATCAAAATCGTTAATTCGTCCATCATAATTAATCCTTTTACAGGAATATTAAATATGGCATTTCTAAAATCCAATTTTTTTTAAATTAGTTCACTCTTACGCCCTTTGAAATTTCTTGTGACGTAACTATTAGATCCTTTGTTTAATGAGGTTTTGAAATAATATTTTAAGCTTTTCCTGTCTTCTATATACTTTATCATTGTTCTGCACTTTTTATACACTTTTTAAAATTAATAGTGACATTAAAGAGTCCAATAGCATGACTAGATAATATAACATAAGGTAGTTGTACATTAGGTAAGGAATAAAATTTTAATGTTTCAATTTTTTCACCCAGTTTTAATGGAAGCATTATATACTGACTTACCTGGACGTTTCGTCCCACAGCTGTAATGTTAATGTTGCAATTTTTGAAATGTAGTTGGTGATTTTTATTTAATGTGGGTCCTGGTAAAATATTTAGAGTTGAGCCTGAATCGAATAAAATCTGGACTTTCTGTCCACACAACAGGCTGTCTACTACTGGTACTCAGTCACTGTCGTTGGTTCTCACATTAAAGTTTTTATTATGATTCTGCATTGTCATTCTTGGCTGAAAGGAAGGTGCACTGGTGTTGAACCCTGGTCGGGGACGTTGCTGGAAACGGGGCGGATAAAAATTATTCCTCGGTCTCCACTCCTGGTGTTGAAGATCAAAATTTGGCCAAAACTGTCGGTAATTTCCTGGGTGTTGTTGGAAGCGTGGACTCCAGGCTGGGAGTCTATGGAAAACTGGTAGCTTGGGGGTATAAAAGTCCTTTCTTCTGAATTTTGCTTATCCAAGAGTTTTAACATGTCTTTTAGTTCATCACAATCTTTTGTCGAACGAAGTTGGAGATCTACTTCTGGGCGTGCGTTTATTCCTTTTATGATGTAATATTTCTGCTCTTCCGAGGTCATCGCTGCTTTCGAAGCTATTTGCTGGATAGTGTAGTAATACGCTTCGTAAGTTTCTTCCCTTCCTTTTTTTCGTCTTAACAATTGCTGATGTATATCGGGTTTACTTATCTCCGTCTTAAATTCTTTAAGCAGTTCTGTTTTTAATTCTTCGAAGTTTTAAAGAGGGGTTTGGATTGAAGAAATAGTTCCACATTTCCGGTACACAGCTTGCGAAAAAATATTATTTTTTGTATAGGATTTAATGTCAACAGTTCACAAACCTGCTCATATTCTGCTATGTAATTTTCGATTGGCACTTCATTTGAATAGGGCTTTATAAACACATTTACATCTGAAAATCTGACGTGAGATGGCTCGTTATTTTCACCGGTTAAGTCCACGGGGTGATTCAAATTGGGTTTTTCCTCTTTCTGCATTGCTTCTTCAAAACTAGGTCACCGAACAGCGTAAATCCACCAAGGTCAGTTATAATCCACTTCTACTACTCGCTGCTATTTTGAACGCACGGAAGGGTTGAAAGACGCTTTGAACTTTCACGACGGGTGCTGGTAAAATTAATTAAAACTCTCTTTACCTATTGAAATTAAAATTTTAAAACTGGTATCCTCACTGCAGAACATCCTGCCGGCTATAAATTCTGTAATGAAATAAGATCAGATTACAGAACTATTAGAATAACAAATTTATTTCCGAGTGGCTAAACAGACATCTTATCTAATGGAAAGCCAACACCCGAGTGATTCCCGGGGTTTGCGTATAGAGGTATCTGCGGTTGAAGAATTTGCTGAGCAAAGATGTTTCTTGCAAGCTGCATCAGTTGTGCAGGACGATCGCCTTATTTGGGCATAGAAAAGGGGTCGCACGGTTTCGTGGCTTGTCCAGGCATTGCTGACGCTATGAAAAATATTCCTGGGTTCTTGAAAACAGAATTTGGTAATGCCATCTTAAGCATGGGAAGGAAAGAAAATATACAGGGGTCAACTTAAATTTTATATCTTTCATATATATATATATATATATATATATATATATATATATATATATATATATATATATATATATATATATATATATATATATATAGAGAGAGAGAGAGAGAGAGAGAGAGAGAGAGAGAGAGAGAGATGTGAGGTCTTTCATTGTTATGTAAACTAGCGAACGCACAAACAAAGATTATACAATCGAAGTGGCCAAGTTGTTAAGTCATCAGCTTGCCACGCCTTGGACGTGTGTTCGATTCCCACATAAGACTTGCTTGTAATCTGGGATAGTCGCCAATTTTCCACCTCCTAAAGGAACCCTGACTAGAAAGAGGAGCTGCAATCCACCTTCCCTCATAAGTGTCATCGTTTGTAAAATAAAAATTCTCCTGTGTTTCTAGTTACTGATTTGTTTTCATACATACACCAGACCGAGGTCTCAGAAAGCGTTAGCCCATAGTAACAACGACATATAATCTTTAAATTGGCCATCATAATAAATCCTAGTATAGAGAAATCTATAATCGTTTGGTTTGTTTCGTTGCTTTTTGATCTCTAGGGTCATATTTTGCTACACAAGGTGATAAACAAACAACCTCACTGATCGCTTTGAGAATAATCTTTTGCCTATTCCTTTCATTATAGCAGTGTGATTAGACGTACAGTAAAAAAAAGTGAACACAATGTTCCCTAAATAACATCAAATCTTTCATTAAAGTTTACAGCACCAAATGAAATCGCTTAGTGTTAGTAAACAAGTTCTCACTTGTAAGTTAACTCTAGCGTCATTAGACGCAAAGCAACAAAATCCTGTGTGGGCGGCTAATTTTTTTTTCTATTCCTTGTGTTTTTTTTAGAATACTGGTCTAAGGCGAGAACAGAAGTTTCTCAGATTCCGAGCAGAATTGCGAGACTTGTTTTCTGGTCTGCTCGAGGGAACATTTTAATGTTACTTTGTGAGAAAACTTGTCTCGTATTCTTTCAACTGAGGATGCTTCGTGTGAGCCAGCGAAGTGGTGAAGTCTCAGGAAAGACATTTAGAATAACTAAATAAGAATTAGTTTTCGCGAAATTGCAATCTACCTTCCGAACTTCAGGACCAGAGCTTTCATTTTTTCTTTCCTGTGTACGGCGTAATTTGAGTTTCTTGTTTCTGAACGTTTATTCAGATTAAGGAATTTATTAGAATGGGTATTAAATTGCAGTTTATTTTAGCAGTTATGGGATAAACTATTTGGAATATTATTTTTTTTTACGGGTTGTGCTAAAAAAGATGAATGACTGTAGTGAATCTAAGATACTATTGAGGTGTCAAAAATTTCATTTTTTTCATGTCTGTGAATTTTGTCATGATTTGTTTTCTTCAAATGCATCTGTATGGGAAAAATCATCGTGTATATAATATATTCTTTGACAATTCAAATTTTACTTTTTTTTAATTGAAATTCAGAACTTAAATCATTTGTAACCTTTGATACAGTTTCGCAATCAATAGCTTTATTTAATTTCATAATATATTTTATTTTTCTGAAAGTACAATTTGCTCTATTGATCTCTACTATTTATCTTTAAGAGCAAAAAATTATTTTTGCAGAGTAACCTTTTTTCAGAGAATAAATTTTCTCAATTTTTATTCTAAATCAAAATCCTGAAGAGAGTCTAATGTATATAAAATCCAATCCTGTAAAAAAATTCATTGATTTGCATTGCTAGGAATTTTGAATTTATACTTTTAAAATGATATATCAGAAAAAAGGCCATCCCATGATAAAGAGGATTAAATTATAGATGTACAGGACAATACGCATAGACGCTACAGCATAAACATGTATCTGGAATTGTATCGGAAGAACATGCATGTATTTTTTTAGTAGTTCGTGTCATTTTATCCAAAAAGTTCTCAAACATTTGAACCCTGAAAGTTTGCTTGAAGTCACTTTTTTTTCTTTTTAAAGAATTTTTATGTACCAACCATTTGAAACACCGGAACAAATATTTTTCTCGTCATTATGATGACTAAAAATAGAGGATACTACTACAGCTACGAGGGAAAATCTTGCAATACGTAATCATGACTGATTAAGTCAATCACAACAGAGACAGAGTTGATCATCTGTGTCCGACTTCGGTGCAAAACCTAATATGTTTTACTCAATGTCATAAATCTCGTTTTTCAATGACATGAAAGTATTTTATTAATATTGGGATATGAAGCCATTCGTTTTTATGATAGAGTTAATCATGTGTGTTTCTGAAAGGGAAAATATTGATAAGAAGCGTATAATAATGTATCCAAGAACAGATTCTACCATTTTGCCCAGAATTGTTCTTCTACAACGAAGACTTAAATACATTTTTCAACTATTTATAATATTGGAGCAAATTATATAGATTTGCTAAAGACGGCACATCAGTTACCATCGCAGATCTTCTGTACCAAGGTTACGGTATTCGGATGTTTCTCCTAGCATTTTTCTAATCAGAGATCGGGAAATGTATGTCTTTGAATTTTTTTTTTTGTATATGAAGTCAGATATTGAAATAAAGAATGAACGGTTATTAACATTTTAAACTTTTTCCTTTTTTTTTAAAAGGCCTTAAATTAGTGATCTCTGTTTCTTCAAAATTAAATGTTTAATTAAAAAACAATTATTTAAATAAAAATATTTTTGAAATACACTCGCATTGAATTTGAAGATCTACTTTCAGGCAGAAAATCTAATTTGCTAATATGACATTATAAAAATACCAAGAAGAAAAATTTCCCATAGATTATCACTAGGACAATCTCCGATTTCAACTAATGTAGTAGCTTGATACTTATAAATTCTATGCATTTATAAACGCTTCTCTTTATGCGTTTAAAGTTAATTCTCATTTTAAGACCATGAGAATATTGTACAACGCAGTTCGCACAGTTCCCTCCATTTAGCACCGCGTTAATTAATTCTAATGAAAAATTCCCTTATAATATAGTATTCGCGTGCTGTTCATAAATACGAACAAAATCTCTCTAACTTTAATTTAATTTTATATGAAGTCTTGAGAATGCAAAAGAGAAAACTCAAAATTGAAATTCCTCTACGTACTGTTACAAGAACACTTTTAGATTTCTTCTATCTAAACCAACCTCTAAAACTAGATAAATTGAAGATGTGTAGCAAATGTGTAGTGTTTTTTGTTATACTCTCTCATGGACGTGACGTTTTAATAACTTTTATTAGGAATTTCTGTCGGAACGTTTGAAGTAAAGTTCGTGAGTATATACAAAGGAACATGTCGGGAAAGTCATTAAGTTTCCAGTGAGGTACGAAAATTAAGTTAAATTTGAAACTGCCTAAGCAGAATTTCAGAGCTTTTTCTAGAAATTCTCTGTGGGTATTCATGTTAATAATAGTGTCAGGAAATAACAATGTATGAAAAAGTCGTGCTGTATTTGAAGTTTGTGTAAATATTTGCTGATTGATAGATCTACTCGTATTTCTGTGAAAGTAACGGACTGATTAAGGAAATGAAAGTTTGTTTAACATAAAAGTGGTTCTCCTATTTCTACAGTATCTAGTAAGATATTTTGTGACGTGCACGTTCCTATGCTATACTTATTCAAGATAAATTCTCACTATTCAGTGATGTTCATTCGTCTTATTATCTAATATATTTTAATAACAGCTGAATCTTGCTACAGATTCTGAAGTCCTGGATTGCTGCTGAATCCAAGAAGTCCATTTAATCTGAAAGGATAAAAGAAATAAAATTCGCTGGCCAACCTTTAAAAACATATGGGATAAAATTTGAGAAATTAATATCACTTGGATATTTTGGGGGAATATTTTCCCATTATGTAGTATTTTGCCAGGTATTTTTAATTATTATCGTTATTATTGGTTTATTCTAATTGCCTAGCAACAATGTTCAAAATTGTTTTTCTATTCATTAGTTTTACCCCCCATTGCGTTTACTTTTCTAACCTAAACTTTTTAAAATGAAGTTTCTTCACCAGCTTTTTCAGCTTTTCTCCAATAGACTTCAGTTTCTAGCCGAAACTGTTTAATTTGTTTCTTCATTGATTGTTGTACCTTCCCTCCTTAGCATTCGCATATCTAATCGAAACTCTTTTTATTTGTGTTTCTTCAACGATATTATCGAATCTATTCCCTTTCGCTGAAGTGTTTTATCGTAACTCTTTTGATTCCCGTTATTCATCCAAAAATTTTGGCTTTTCTCCTCACGTTGATATCCTTTTTGAGTCTCTATTGATTTCTATTAGCTCATCAATAATTTAAACATTTTTACTTGCATTCACGTTTCTAATTAAATACCTTTACGTACTGTTACAAGAACACTCTTAGATTTCTTCTATCTAAACCAACTTCTAAAACTAGATAAATTGAGGATGTGTAGCAAATGTGCAGTGTTTTCTGTTATACTCTCCCATGGACATGACGTTTTAATAACTTTAATTACACTATTCATAACAACAAATACGAAATTCGAAACACTATTAATATCTGTTACTCTCTCATTAATTTCGGATTATCTCACCCATGCTCACATTTTTAACCGAAACATTATTGATTTTTCACGCTTCGTTAAACACGTCAGATTTTCTCCATCACGTCAGCGCTTCTTACCGAAATTCCCATGATTTCTGTCGCTTCATCAATATTATCGGCTTTTATTCTTCACATTTATGTTTTCAACCGAAACTCTCTTGATATTTGCTTCTTCAAGTGTTTCGGCTTTTCTCCATCGCGATCTCAAGCCATACAGAGAGGATTTTTTAAATTTGTGTTGTTGTTTCTAATGCCCCATGGCCATAAGTTTTCCATACCAGGTCCATACAGGCTATCTATCTGAGGGGTGCGTCTGCGGTTTATAATGACACCATAAAGTATGGAGTCGATTTAGCAAGGAACCACCTCAATTTCCACTGAGCTTCCCCCGGGCCGACATCTGGGGTTATCGTAACCTCTCCCACCCTCCCTGACCTCATAGAGGGATTTTTCGATCTACGGATGTAACGTGCTCATATCCAGACTAGGCAGGGAGGTATTTAATGGCACTTGTCGGGTTTCGATCCGAGCACCATCAGTATCGAAAGGCGACACGCTACTCCTAGGCTACCTCGACCATACTCTTTTGATTTGTCTTACTTCACTACTTATAGATGACATTAAAAATTAATTTGGGGAAAAACTAAATCTATAAAATTAATTTCAAATAATCCTAAACGCCTCCTCCATTTAACAGGTTCTGTCTCCAGTCTGTAAGCATCCGTTAACAACTCTAAAACGACCTCTAAAGGAGCATTAAAAATTCTTAATAATTTTCAGGAAATTAAACCACCCTTTGTCAATATCGAAACTCTCCCTCTCTTTATACCTACCTGAAACTGAGGAAGTTGAAGATTTGAATCGGTGGGATTTGATAGAAAGAGAAGAGTTACATTAATCCAGCTGTCTTACTGGCTACTACAAAATTGCCCATCACTTTTCAACGAACTATAGGTAGGTGCAACAGTCCGTCACATTTTACCATAAACCCTCATAATCTCAGGACAGCATTTTACACAGATAGAGTCGACACTCTGTATACACTGATATTTTTCACTCTTTCCACTCATACAAGCGTTATATCCGTGACAGCAGTGATAAAACTCTTCCCGACTGGCGAAGTGTTTTAGAACCTCAATCAAGACCCTTAAAGAGAAAACGTAGCTAAAGAGAAAACTGCTTTGCTGATCTGTTTGCTGTCTAATAAAAGAAAAGCTCTGTTGTATAATTTCCTTGTTTATTGTTCCATCAAGGGATCCGAGACAACTTTTTCCATATTTATATGCGTTTTGATTTAATTTTTTTCATCAAACGGGTCTCTACATAAAGATATTAGAAAAAATAGCTGCAAATTAAGGATATGTTTCCTTTTATATCGACTAAATGGAATTCACACTTATATATGTATAAGCGTTCTAAAGGAATATGTGACACATACTTTTACTCTCTTCAGGTATTTTCATAAATTTTTCATTTTTAGATCACTTCATCGCAAAACTGAGCTTTGCTTAAAATTAAGAAGCCTTTATACTAATGACAAAAAATCTTTAATTTTTTTAAGTTATGTAAAACTGTTTATTTTGCTCACTTACACGTATTTGGAAAAGATATTTTCCCTTAAAATGTGTCTGTATTAAATGGCATTTAAGGTCTAAAAATATTTTAACATTTTATAGTTTCGAGTATAAAAATTTATATTCAAAGTTTGAAGCGCTTGTAACTTTTACTATACCTGTTGAGCCAATAGCTCTGTTTGCATTTTGTTTTCTCTTTTGAGAAAAGAAATGTTTCAATATAATGTTTCTTCATAATTTATGAAAACTTTATTCAAACAATTGCAATTGATTTGAAGGGAAAAAACTTTTTCACAGCAATGTTTGTTTTAGACAAAATATTTTCAAAATTTTTACACTGAAAAAAAATCTAAGCACATTTTTGAGAAAATTTAACAAAGAGAAACACTGTACAAAATTTCATATTCATGCCTCGCAAAGAAATTTAGATGTATACTCTCAAACTTGCCATATCATGAAAGGGTCCCTTCCAAGATAAATGGACTTTAAGTACTGATGTGTAGCAGACCCTACATAAGCAGTTTGACATTAAAATGTTGTGTCTGGCTTTGTAGCCATCGATTAAACCATCAGTTTGTGTTTTGTTTAATTTTAGTCGAAAAGCACTACATTATGTATAAAACATTCGCAGCTATTGACAGGAATTGGCGTTATTTCAAATTCTGTTTCTGGTTCCATTGATGGGAAATTTCGTAATTTCAAATTCTATTTCGTTTCTTGTTGCCGTTGACGTGAATTTACGTTACTTCGCAAAAGTTTTCTTTCCCTTTTTTTGATTGACAGTTATGATATTTAACGGTTTTAGCATATTGTTTACTGAAAATAAATTGTCAGGCTACAGGCGAGAAAGGAAATTGAAATAATTTTATAACACGGAGTTAGCAGTACAATTAATGCCTAACGTAGTTGGTCCAAGAATGCAAGTGGACAGATGACTGCGGCAAACAGCTTTAGAATTTTTATATTTTAACCAGCTTTCAATATCAGGAAAGTAAAAAAATTACCGTCCACGACTTTGTTAAGCGAAGAAAATAAAATTCGGCCTTTTGTCTTGTTTTTACAACTATATAGCAAGGACCCCTAAAACTCATTTTTCTATCGTCAAAGGTCCAAGATCCTTCGAATCTGAAACCTAAATCAATGAAAATTCTTATGAAGCCGACATTTGCATCAGATATGGGTAATAATATCTAACCAAAATAGCCCTCATTTATAGTTTCTGAAATTTCATAAATTTTGCATTGTTAAATCACTTTATCGCAAAACTGAGCTTTGCTTAATATAAAAAGACATTTATACTAATGAAAAAACTCTTAAATTCATAAGTTAAGTAAAACTGATTATTTTGCTCACTTACACGTATCTGAAAAAGATATTTTCCGTCAAAACGTGTCTATTATGAAACTTGGTGAACCATGGCCAGTGCAGTTATATAAAGTGATATCGCTACCGACATTTAATAGTATTAATATTCATATCGTTAAACAGTTTTCAGAATGAAAATGCTTGAAGTTCAATTTTTTTATGATTTTTTTTATGTAATAAATGTAAAAAATGACGAGAGACGCTAGAAGGCTGTTCTACCTGTTTTATTGAAATTTTTAAACAGACCTTAAAGAATTTAACTTTGAAACAGACTCGATCACTTTTCTCCAAAATTTCCTTAATAACCTTTAATATCTAAATTTTCATCTTATCAAAAAAAAGCTGTCAAAAGAGAATCGTTTTTTCTACTACTAAGAACAAACACACGTTTCAAAATATACTTGCGTTAATATAATCTCTTTAAAAGTTTACTTTTCTAAATTTTTTGCGCTCCATTCTCGAAGTTATATAATTATGTATTAAGGAATACCATTTTTTAGGACTTCTGAAATATATTTGTTTTAAAAATGGGTATTTTCCAAAGGCTCAGAATTTTTAGTATATAAATAAATATTTCATCATATTACTATTAATGCACGATTTAGAGAACAAAAGTAATAATTAAAAAATAATATTCAACACATCTATAATTACTAAATGTGTTAAGAAAATTGTATGTTCAATTTCGTCACAAAACACTGCAATTTTGTACTAATACAGTCGGATTTGTGTTAATCTAAGAGAATAAATAGACTAATTAACTTTATGAAACTTTTAGTCATATGTTAACCTCCTCTGCGGCGCTATGTTCCCGTGAAATAAAATGCGTTCATTTTCTCATATCAGATTGCTGGTTTTCTTTAGGTCTGCCCATTATCGTGGGAAGAAAAAGTGTGGGGATATTTAGCAAAATTGCGAGATTTATCTTCGCTATCTTCACCCGTGGACGGCTTCGTGAAATTAATGAGTATAATTTCCTCGTGTTCTTTCAGGCGAAAGTGGCCTACGCGGATGGTAAAGTAATTGTTTTTTAAAGAGTGAACAATTCAGTGTAAAAAATACATACATATTTGAAATAGAGTTTCAAAATTATGTGTCCGTACACAGTAATTTATCATGTGACAGAATATGTAGCACCAAAACTAGTGGAAAAAACTCAGAGAAACCATGAAATATTTTCCATAAATAATTCTTAACTCTTGATTATGAAAACAAATTCAGTGCTCTTCTTCGCTAGCAGTACAGCGAAATGCTTACCCAGTACGTCAAGGCAGGCGAAAGGGCACGTAGTGAGTGCTGCCATTCCACAATTACGAAACTGTGAAGGGTATAATTCTCAACACGAGTAATATTGAGCAGTATGTTTCGAATCATTATGCTGCAGGAAATAATAAATATATACAGATGGTCGTTCGGTTTCCCAGCGATTTTTAACAATTTGAATAATATTTACTCACGTTCTTCCACATTTTACGAATTATGCTTAGCTTTTGGATACCAGTATGTATATATATATATATATATATATATATATATATATATATATACACACAAACATTCAAAAGCGGATAATGTTTTGAATATTCTACGCATAGCCGCCCATGTAGTACAGAAGGTCGTTCGCACTTTATGGAAACGATTTTGACGGTTACGTTTTATATATAAATGCCGTATTTTTGCGGCGATTTGCTTCTGTCTTATAGCCATGGTTCTTGACAATAGCTCTAGCTTGAATTTTCCATGAAAGTAAACTTTTTCTTAGTATTGTCATGTCAATTTTATCCCATTCCTCCCGGACCGCTTTAGAAAGTCCGTTCAGTGTTCTTGTATGCCGTTTTCCTAAGGCCTTTTAAAAAACCGAAAGCGCAAAAGTCCATGGGAGAAGCGTCAGGTGATTTCACAAGTGTTTCATTAAGTGAGATACACTTTATTCCTGTTTCTGATCCTTTCTTTACTAGTTAAGCGGCAGTTTATTTAGACGTGTGACTAGAGACTTTGTCCATATGAAGCTTAACTTTATCAATGTCCCTTCTATATAAGACAGGAATTTCTTGTTCAAAAATTGCTTCTAAAATATTCTGCTGATAGTAGTGTGAATTAATTTTGGTTTTACTTGAGACTTTTTTGATTTTTAATTTGCCGCTGTAACAAAATCCTGCACCTATCATGAATCCCTTTGGGAACTTTTCTGTACACTGACGAAGCCATTTCGCACGGTCATTCCCGTCAGTTGAGCAATAAAAAATTTATCTTTTCATATTACAGTCACTTAAATACACCCATGCCTCATCGAATGTTACCACAAATTTCCATTTTTCAGCAGCTAGGTGTCTTTCATATCATTTTCTACAATTTGCTTTTCTTTCAGCAATATGCTTTGGCGAAAGCAGATGAACTTTAGGTTTATACATCTTTTTTAACTTCAAATCTTTAAGCATGATTTTACTTACAGTGCCAGAAGATATTCCTAGTTTCGATGCAATGGATCTTCGAGTCGGTAGATTTTCTTTTAGAATCAGAGACTTCACTTTCTTGTTATTTACGTGCGTTGAAACAGTCTTAAGATAAGGTTTCGCGGTCATGTTTTCATTTTTACTTTCAGTTAGACGTTTTTTCTTTTTAAATTTAATATATTATAAATATTTTTTTTGAAATGCCATAACCGCGATTTTTACACCTTTCTATAATGTATTAATACGAATATTTTTCCTCGGAAAGCGCAGTTACGTAACCTTCGAGCCATCTATCAATTTTAGAAGCCATTTTCAAAATAAATCTTTTATTTTACATTTCAATCAAAACAAAACAGTAGCAGACGATTATTCTGAAGTTGCCAAATTTTTATCTCAAAGTGCAGACAACAAAAATAAATTACAAAATCGTTTCCATAAAGTGCGAACGACCTTCTGTATTCAATATCCAGCTTTTGAGTTGACGTCAGTTATGCTCTAAAATGTCAATACGCTGCCTTACATCGCTATTCTCTTTAAAAAAATTGTAATTTACGAACTCCAAAATACGCCATGTACACCCACTTGTACGGCATGTCATGCCATGTACATGACATGACCTCCTCCATTTTTACCATATTTAACTGAAGGTGAAATACTCGTATTATTTGGTTTCAACTCCGTATTAAGGTCATGTTTAACACTAGAAAGATGGGAAATTTTTTCTTACTACAAACTCTGGAACGCCGTTATTTTGACAGTTGGAAATAAAATCAAAAATATAATATATTTAATGTTTAAAAAAATGGTTAAATACTTTAAAATTTGAACTATTTCATACAAATATATAATAAATTAGTATATATTTAGATATTTTTATGCAGGTATGCCGAACTAACAACCTGGTATGGTTTATCCGTAAAAATATATGCATGGTTTGTGCAGTCCTTATTTTTCAACACCAGTATTTTCGAAGAGCCAATATTTCCGTTACTTGCAAAAGGGGAAAGAGACGAAATTTAACTAACATTTACCGGTTTTATTTTAAAGATTTCTGCCTGTTTTCTATATTGCCGTCAAATCGACGGCTTTCAATCTTAGGTATACAACACATTTTCTCCCCCTCTTTACTATCGAATATAATTTTGAAAATGTGTGTGCATATTTCGCGTAAAATTAGAAAAAGTTATAAAATTTCAAAAGCCTAAGGACATATATACAGACACAGCTCTCAATAATGTGTCCGAAACCGTCAAAATGACGGCAGCCGTTTTTCTAGGGTTAATTATTTTACGACCATCTGAGCAAAAAGTTAGAATTAGCTCTCATCAGTAAATGCATTTTTCTAAAAATCAATAGGCTTATTTATGTACGTTTTAGCAAAGAGCAAGCGTTATCTTGTCTAATATATGACTTTTCCCTCGGTACTCTACCGTCATAACACCTTATAAATCATTTCGAATGGTGAAAGCATTAAAAGCTATACCTGTTGATTCTTCAAGAATTTCAGCATGTATATAGGTACTGGTTTGAATTATCTATGTGCGTTTTTCGTAATTGTGTGACAACGATTCGATGATCCCTGTCAGAAATTTTTTGGATGACCAGAATGGGCTATATTTCTTGTAATTTCAAGGGTTTTATATCTCTTAATTGCTTGACTAACCGAAGAAAAGCATTTTCCTAATTATTTTCAAATGTCGCGATAACTTTGAGCTGCAAAATGAAGTAAAGTAATAGACCCAGCCGAGAATCGAGGAGCTTACTTACTTTGGGAGCCATTCATATATATATATATATATATATATATATATATATATATATATATATATATATATATATATATATATATATATATATATAACAAAAAGTAATAGAAAATATGTAAATCAAAATGTAAAATATGCTAGTATTTAAAATTATTAGTCTGCATTAATTTTTGTTGTCCAATGTATTATTCAACTTCGTATGTCTGGAGGTGTAATTTGCTTGACTTGGACTAATTTAGTGAAATTACCAAGGTTCTATAACAGTAGGCTGATAATTTTTCTGGAACCTGTCATTCAAGTTTTTAATTGTGGTAGTCAGTTTTAAAAGCATTTGATCTCATGTGCAGGAGTTTTAAAGCATTTTATTTAATCTTGAACAAGAAGCAGTTTCTTGGAAGAAGTATGAAATACTATATTTTAATGGCCTCACTTAGATGGTTTTAACAAGTATACAAGATTGGAAAAAATAATAGCGCCCTTTACACGTACGCTCTTTCCCGCGTGAAACCACTATCCCGCGTGATTGAGTGCACGTGTGAAGGTGTCGGAGAGGGAGGGAAAGCTGCTTTTGAGCGTACTGCAAATTTTCCCGCGCGCAATCCCGTACGCTCTTTCGCGGGTGCTTGGAGCGTGCTCGATATCCCGTACGCTCCAATCACTCGCGAAAAAACGTACGTGTAAAGGACGCTAATGTTTCCAACAGCAATAAGTGTTTATTTTTGCCAATTTTTCTAGAATCAGGTAAAACCACCCTCTATTAATTCGAATCGGAATTATGAGTTCCAAAACGTTAATATCCTTGCTTAGCAGTTATACACATTGAATCGTGAATGAGATTCTCTTTACTTAATTGCTTCATCAGCTCACCCTTTTTTGTGTGAACTACATTATTTATAACATTTAAATCTCTATGTAGATTTTCCTTAACCTTTAGCTTATGGGGTCTATTTTTTTTCGATTCCTCAATAGTACAAGAAAATTTCATACCCCCTTTGTAAGAACGGTCATTAAAGGGTTTATATATATATATATATATATACACTCATGGACAAAAAAATTAGCGCACCAAGAAATAACTCCGGGATCGTAACGAAACTTGCAATGAAGGTACATGTCGGGGAGATATGTAAATGATTAGAAATGCAGCGTGATTGCGCATTACGTATAGCCGGTAGAGGGCATTGAACATCGTACTCTGTGGAGTAAAACAGTTAACCAAAGATTGTTTGAGTGTGCTGAATCATTTACAACGGAAGAGCTGAGATAGACATGCCATTACGCCATGTTCGAAGACAATATAAGCAGTTGTCGCAGTTTGAGAGGGGGAGAATCGTCGGGATGATGGAAGCTGGGTGGTCAGCTAGGCGAGTAGCTCGTCAATTAGGCCGCTCTGATTGTGGTGTGAGGAGGTGTTGGGACCAGTGGACCCGAGAGATGTCATGTACACGAAGACCAGGCTCAGAACGCCCTCGACAGACCAGTCGTCGAGAAGACCGCCACATCGTAAGAAATGCACGCGTACAGCCAACTGCTTCATCGGCCGCCATCCAGGCACAGGTAGCACCTTCACTAGGGGCCTCTGTGTCTTCTCGAACCATACGAAGGCGCCTGGCTGCAGGTCAGTTGGTATCGCGGCGTCCATTACGTGTGCTGCCCTTGACGCCTACCCATCGACGCCTCCGTTTGGAGTTTTGCCGCGCACGAGGAAACTGGACTGCAGCAGAATGGAACCAGGTCGTCTTTAGCGACTAATCCAGATTCAATCTCGGCAGTGATGAAAATCGTGTTCGTGTGTGGAGAGCCCGTGGAGAACGCTTCAATCCTGCCTTTGCTGTACAGCGACACATCGCTCGCACAGCTGGTGTGATGGTATGGGGTGCCATTGCCTACAATGCACGGTCACCCCTAGTATTGTTCCGTGGCACCATGACAGCCCAGCAGTATGTTCATGAAATCCTGCAACCACATGTGTTGCCACTCATGCAACGGCTCCCAGGAGCCATTTTTCAACAAGACAATGCTCGGCCTCATACGGCAAGGTGTCACAAGACTGTCTCCGCACTGTTACTACCCTTCCTTGGCCTGCCCGATCCCAAGATTTGTCTCCAATCGAGCATATCTGGGATCATTTGGGACGACGAGTTGGGCATCCCACGAGTTTGAATGAACTAGAGGCAAGGTTACAGCAAATTTGGAACGAAATGTCTCAAGACATCATACAGAACTTGTATGACTCAATGCCCGATCGTATCGCATCGCGCATTTGCGCTAGAGGGTGTCCAACGGAGTATTAACTCCTCCGTTCTTTTGCCTTTTTCTCTGAAATAAATTATCCTTTTTCTTTGATTTTCTTATCATTTACTTATATCAAAGTAGTCATTACGTATGTAAAATTTCGTTTCATTTTAACGACTCCTTCTTGGTGCGCTAATTTTTTTGTCCATGAGTGTATATATAATATGTGTGTGTGTGAATATATCTATATATATGTATATGTGTGTGTGTCTATATATATATATATATATATATATATATATATATATATATATATATATATTCTTGGAATACATGCTATCGCACCCCGTAAGGAAAAGGTTAAAGTATTTGTATTGCAATTCATATTGAAGTGTGTATAATCAAGTCTGTAAACGGAAACTGTATCCAGGCGTTCGCATACATATTTTTAAATAAATTGCTACGTTAGCATTTTACCATTGAAGATAAGCCCCACCTTACGGCAAAAGATAAAATTATGTTTGTAAAATATTTTAAGTGTTAAATCCCTCGAGAGGGGAACTTAAGTGGAATAAAATAATGGTATGTTCTCTTATCAGATTGCCGCTCGCTTTTCGCGGAGAAGGCCCATTAGTATGGAATCAGAAAGAGTCTAGTTGTTTAGCAGAAATGCAAGATTTGTTTCCCATCACTACGCGTGAATGCTTCAAAGAAATTAACAAGAAAACTTTCATCGGTTTTGTTCAGGTAAAAGTGGTGTTAGTGCTAACCGGGGTAATAATGGAAACTTTAGATGTATTGCCATAAATCATAAATTAAAGGAAAATATTGATTTATCACTGTTTTCGAATGACGCATCAACATATAGAAATCTTTCTCATAGTTCTTTGTACCTTTATTTGAATCTGGATGATTTAAAAGTCCATTTTGAGGGTTGTCATTTATAATTATTCATTAGTTTGTTTTGGTATTGGACCACTACGGTCATTTTTTGCTACACGAGGTCTAATTAAGACCGGGACCTACTGCTTAAAGCCGATTCCGAATGGCTACAAACAACCATCTCAATTGTGAGACTCGAACCCACAGACTCTGTTACCAAAGGCCAGCGCCCTAGCCCTTCGACCATTACTAGGCAAAATTATTCATTCATTAGAAAAATTATGTCTGAATCTGAATTATGCTTGTTATTATACTGTTCCGTTTTCCTGGGTTTGATAGGATTGAATACAATCTCTTCAGAAAGTGCAGACAAAATAAAAATTATTATTCTGTAAATTCTTCAAGTGCATGCACAAATTCAAACAGAAAACACGTAACAACCATCTTCTTGTACAGCAGAAAACTCTAAAAATGCAAGTCACGATAACAGAGTCTTCAATACAATACACGCCTAACGCAGTTTCAATACATTCAATTCTCAACAGAAAAAAACAAAATGAGTCCCAATGCCAATATCAGGTATATTTATAGACTTCCAAAGCGCCCCCTATCGGTCGACCAACTAGAAATCTTTAGAAGAATTTAGAAAGTCCTAGAAGGTTGGCGACCATTGGATGCCATATCGCCAAATTTGGCAAAATATCTCCAAATTTAGCGACCAAAATAAGTCACCAAACCCATCGCTAATTTGGCGATAACTCTCATATTTGGCTAGATAACCATAGACTTATAAAATTCGTAACAATACGCTATAGGTACATTCGTAAAGTTACAATTCATAGTTTTATCCAAGCAAGCGTTAGAATAATATATATTTTTTTCAAGAATTTCGATATAATTATGTGATGATTGGTTAAGATAGAAATAGAACGAAACACAATATCCGAAATCGCAAAAGTTTCATTGGATTTTGGAATAGAAAAAAATCCCTTCTTAATTCACTATATTTAACAGTTGTAATTTCTAAAGTATTTCAGCTGTTTTCCTCGGGAACAGAGCAAGAGAACACCTGAACAGCAGGCCAAGAAAGGAAAATAGCAGCCATGGAGTGTTGCCATTCCTCAAGATTGAAATTGTTGTGAAGGGCGGATTTGCTAATACGATAAAATGAAAAGAGAACAAACCCTTTCCTCTTTATCAAGGGTTCTGTTCTCTCTCCAAAATGCAGATGTTAAAGCTTCGGCCCCGGAGTATAATTCTTAATTAAAACAACGTCAAGTGTACAAAACTAAAGTTTTTGCTCCGTAATAAAACATTTTTATATAAAGTTTGGAGAAATTCTCTTTCCAGTTTGTAATACAGTCGCTCAGGACAATTATCGAGTATTACATTTCTGAGGCAAATAAATTAATTATGACTGCATAGTCAGAACGTCTGGAGAGAAGAAAAATCAAATCGAAATTTACAATTTCAAAATCTGCAATAGAAGACGGGAAAATCTAGAATAGAATGTTCTATGCATAGGATCTACAATCGTAATATGTACATTCACTGTGTTTATGTGGTAAACCGCCTTAGTATAAAACGTGGTTGAGTTCTACATTAGGGCAGACCCAAGACTGTAAGATTTAGAGAGATAAAAACGATGAGGTTAGAAGTTTCTCTTTAAAAAATCTTTAAAAAATCCAGTTATAAAGAAGCGATTTGGAAATGAAAACTAGATGTAACTTAATATATACAGTATACTAAAACCAGCCAACAAATTGAGAAATTATTTTTAAAAAGTTATATTTGATTCAGTAATTGTTAACGATAAATTAGAGTCGATGAGTCGATTATTTCAGAAGCATTGCATTTTTGGAGGCCTTCTCCGAAATTCTATTGCTGTTGCTGTCTTCCAAAATAGCTATTTAGATTTACAGAGTGTCTCTAAAATCTGCAGTATCGTAATAAAATATTTATTAAGCTGTATTATGCATTTGTTTGACAATAATTTCTTTTTCCCGCTCATAAAATGCATGCTATAACGAACCCCTATCAAAATCAAAGATCGAAGTCACTTAGCCAAACCGTGAAACCAGCATTCAACCAACTGAACAGTTCAGGTAATTTAAGGTCGATAGGGTTTCAGGTAATTGATTCTGGAACGATAAGGTCATCTTTAGGTGATAGGAAGTAGTTTAATAGCTTTAGGCACCATGTTTATTAACGTCAAAGGAAAAAAAATGATTTTTGACCTTTCATTAGTTACTTATCTCAAAATATATATCTAAATACTTAATAAACAATTAACCCATTGAAAACCAGTTTAATGATATTTCCATTTTAAGACTAATTGAGACACCCAGAAAAGGAAGAAGTCATAAATACCATCAATGGGTACTTACCCAGTGTCCACTTATAGTTCAAGTAATTTTGGCTAAGCGGCAGAAACAAGCCCTTGTACAACCGCTTTGACGCCAGTAACCCATACATAATAGAAGTCATTAAATATGTGGTTACGTACTTAATCGCGAAACATATTTTTTAACCAAGAAAGTTTATCCCTTGACTCTATGAGACAGGTTGGCCGGACGATGGCCGAATGGCAAGGGAGCTGGCAGGCGGTACCAGAGTCTGTGGGTTCGAGTCCCACTCTAGACATTGGCGTCTGTAGCCGTTCAGAATCGACTCTAAGCAGTACGTCCCTGTCTAATAAGCCCTCGTGTTGCAGAAGTTGACCGTAGCGCCCCAAACCTGTGAGATTCTGTGAGATAGATAGTAATTAGTTTAGATAGTTGGGGAGTTTTTTTCACCTCAACGTTATTCTCAGCCATACCAAACAAAATAAAAGTGGCAATGCAAATTCATGTTGCGTTGTGTCAGTTCAAAGCCAAACTAAGTTATATTATTAAAAAAAAACTTCTTTTTCCAACCTTAAAATATTATTCATCAAACATCTCCGAGCTATCCGGGGGCAAAAAGAATATATTACATATAAAAGGAATCATATTACTGATGCAAAAGTTAAAAAAATATTTTCTGTACCGGAAAATTAAAACAAAAACAGAAATAATATTCCCGAATGGCATCTTGAATACTCATTTCCTGAAAGATATCTCTCTTTACTCTCTCGAACCTTTAGCATCTGCTTTCCCAAGTATAATCAGTGGCATTAAATATCTCCGTTTACAGCAAGCGTATTATTACGCCCAATTACTCCCCTTTAAATATGTTGCAAAGAAACAAAACTGCTATTCGGAAGGGATTATTATATGTTTCGACGCAAGGGAGCATTAATTAAATAACGAGAAAATGCAGTTTGGAGAGATTATTTACAGAGCATTTTTACGTTCCAGAACTAAGACGTGAACTCGAAAATGGCAGATTATGGCTTAGCATTTTCCGAGATGCAGTGGACCCGCAGAATTCGCATAAATAAATTCCCGGAGAGAGTACCAGAAGACAAATAGCCGTATGATTTTTCTCTCTTGTTTATCTAATATACGCATTAATTTATCAAATATTCTTGCACAAATGTCTGTACGTAAACCCAGTAATAAAATTTTTGGTTTTGTGGCAGATCTGATATAAGTTTGTATGCTTTGTATTGTAAACAAAAAATCGGTAAATACTTTTGCGGAATGCGGCCAACGGATTATTCAATGCACTTCGATTACTTCACTGCTATTCGTCCTGATGAGTTCAGAGGAAAGTTGTATGCAAATTTATTTTCATTCAACCAGGAGGCTGTTTGTGTATAAAAGGGCAGACGTTAGTATAAGTTCCAGCTTGCTTGCTTGCTAAACCACCATGTATGCTGCTTTGCTTTGAAGGCACGAGACCTCGTAATTCCGGAAATCGTGGAACAAATAAATGCACATACGTATTTGTTGTTGTTGTTGTTGCTTATGCCACTTGACCTACAGAAATATCAGATCGAGTCCCGAAGGCTATGGAAGATGAAGGTGCGACTCCTGTTTTCAATTAGCACTACAAGGGTCGGAGTCCGACTTGGCTAAATGACCGATACCGTAATTTTGAACCAAGTGAAGTGACAAGACCGGAACACTTGACCCCGCACCTCCAGAGATAATTTTGAGAACTTGGAAGACATTGCAGCCACGACAGATTTTACTTGCACCAGCCGCCATTAGTGTACACGGCAGTGGATTTGTCAGAGACGAGCATCGAACCAGTGACTTTCAGATTACTAGCCCGCTGCTCTTGACAACTGGGCCACTGCTTCCATTTACGTATTTGGAAATAGGAAAGAGGACTCGTTTCATTTTTCATAAGTGTGTTTTGCTAATCTATTCCTCTTTAACAGCTCTGTGATCTTAATCTATTGTTCAGATGGAACTTTTAAATGTTTTCGATATTCCTTTATAAATATATTAATCAAATAGTTTTATTACTTTTTATTGTAGGTTAATTCAAAACACTTCCCACTAAAACTCCCAGTCACGTACTAAAAACGTGTCTTTGGTATTTCTTATTTCTTACAATAAACAGTTGTTTGAGTGAATACCGAACTATAATTTTTGAACACTGTTAGATAAACTGTCATCTAATAATTTTGTTTGCATCTCACTTTATTTCACATTTACCACGTTACATCATCATTTATTAACAGTTATGTAAAGAATTCAATATCATTTCTCTATTCTCCGGAAATGGATGTTTATTTCAATATAATTTATCTTCAATTTACATTCCAATCCCCTCGTGAGTTATAATAAAAGAATATAGGAATTGACTACTCCATGTTATTTTACCTGCCATCTTTTGAAAGTTCGAATGTTATCTTTCTTTTTCTATATTTGAATCTACAATGAAAAACTTAGTCTAGTTTCTGGCAACTGTCTGAAACAAAACCTACTTTGTCGTGTTAAAAAGAATCCTCTTTGAACCGACAAGAAGAAAGTATGGAATTTTTTTCATTCTATAAGCAATAATTACATATAATTTTAAAATAATCTTATTTTTAATTAATACTTAACTAATAAACGTAATTAACACCTATTTGAAAGTTCCGCAGGTTTCTCTTAACCCTTCCGGGGACACACCCGTGTACAAAGTGCAACATCTTTGCAATTTTGATTGTTTTTTTTTTTACATGTAAGGTTTGAATATTCTAAGCAGTTTCTATTGATGGCTACACCCTTTCTAATACAGGTCTGATTTTCTGACCCTTGTATTCCTTTCCATTCATTGGTAGTCGGGACTTAACCGTGGTAAACCCGTGATTATACTGGATTACAATACGACAAAAGCAGGAGTTGATGTACTCGATCCAATGTGCAGCTATTACACGGTATCCCGCATATCACGAAGATGGAGAATCTCATTGTTTTTTCGGTTTTTGGACGTAATAGGAATCCATTCGCAAGTTGCCCTCAGATCCAATAAACCGGACAGTTTTGAAATAAGGCGATTTTATCTGTATTTTCTGGCCTTTAATTATAAATATATCTCAATATTATTAACATTTTATATCTTGTCATAAAACGCAGAATTATTGTTTTCAATTTGAAAAGAAAAGTTTATTACAAAAGGAATAATCAAGGTTGAAAGAGACGTTGCACTTTGTGCCAAGCGCGCCTGCTGGTGTTCCAAAAATTGGCGAGCCCGCTGAAGGGTTAAAATATAATTCGTAGGAAGAACTGAACATTTACTTACAAATCCGCTTGAGAGGTCAAGTATATTGACACACAGCTATAAAATAAGGAATATAGTTTAGTTAAATAGTGTTGCACAGGCGAAAGGGTATTGAAAGAAGAGAAGGATTCCCTTGTCGAGCAGAAATCTTTATCTCAATGTATCAGGATATATCTAGTGTTGACATTAATTAACTTGTGACAGAATATCTTCTCTCGTTTAAAATCTCACGAAATTGTGCCCTAGACGTCTACACTCAAATAATATCTTCAGTAAGCCCATAGTAAGTAAAGGTGATTTGGGGTTAATATGTTAAATCAGGGCTACGCTAGTGTTAATTACAACATCCTTCCGTTTGATCCACTGAAGCAAGAATCAATCATTTAAAGTAGTTCGTATAATCAGCGTTCTTAAATGTATCGTCATATTTTGAAGCTATCATTATCCTTAATTACCGCCCTCTATTAAATGTGCTCAAAGAAGCAGAGGTGTTATTTTAAAACTGGAATGATTATAAAGCAATTTCCAGCGTGAAAGCATTAATTATGAATGAATAATTACTCGGAATAAATTTTGCACAAGGAATCTGAATTTGAATTGTGGTGCTTTATAAAACATCATCTAATTTCCCTAAAGTGAAATAACTGAATAATGGGGTGTGGCATTTGACCTCGATAAATTAAGTGATCAAAATACCGTTTACAGTATATTTGAGGATTTGTATTCTAAAAACATTTAGACTAAAATTATGGGAAAATTATGTTGAAAAAATAGGAGTAAATCTGGCGACATGTTCTGTCAAAGAGTAGCAAAAGAAAAAAACTAAATAACGTTTCAGCTCTTGGATAATAACTACATTTCTTAGGTCCGGTGTGAACCCTGATTACCTCATCTACAGCCAAAAATTCTACCTTCTGATTCATTGCAACATTCTAAGTCTTATTTTTGATCCCTTCTTGCAAGACAAAGAGGACTTCGAATTTATCAAACACTTATGGACAGTTGTATTGAATTTAAATGCATGCCGATTTCTACTTAAAATATGAGAATTCAACGCGTTGTCGGGACAAAACAATTAGTAGAATAGCGGCCGCGAGGTTGAAAGACCTGGCTGAATTCGCGATCCCAGCGGATAGTCCATACAATTGCATCAGTCTTTTGGAAAGAACTAATGTGGATATTTGTGCCTAATAAAACAAATCTCTATCATAATGTTTCTTTTTATGTTTGTGAGATGTTCTGTTCCTTTTGTTTAGCATGAAGATTCATAATTTGCTGTGTACTCGTACTGCTTTATTATGGAGTAAGGGGATCTTAGCGATATTCGTGAAGAGGTGATTCTTTGGAAGTTGCGTTATTTTAAAGACTTGATTGTTAGTGTTTTAATATTATTTCACCTTACAGTTTTGGTTCATACTTTTCATTTCTTGGTCTGAATATACTTTCTTTTTTACTTGAAGCATAAATTTCGACTGAACTCCATAACTTCCTAAGGGGTCATCCGACAGTTAAACCATAAAAAAATCGATTTTTTTAAAAAAAATGCACATGGGAGACTAACCTTTTCTGAGTATTTTAAGACGATTCGCTTGAAAAAATTGTCATAATTACGGAAGTTATGAATAAAAATGTGTCAGATGTTTACTGTAAAGAGATTTAAAGGGCAATACTTCAAAGGGATTTATCTCAAAATGTGTTTTTTTTCAATTAACGTACTTGTTATCTCTAGAACTATTTAATATTTATTCATGAAATTTTCCCAGATGGTACATATTATCATTTGCTTGAAACTGAACCTAAATTTGTGTACAGATCTCTAGAGAATGCATTTTTTATGCATAGATAAAATGTAATTTATTAAAAAAAATGCACTATTTTCAGTTTCATAGTAAAAATAGAAATATACCTTAAATATATAAAAATTTAGGTTCAAATTAAACTTTAGTTTCTGCAGTATATGTTAAAAGAAGAAATTTTGTCTTCAACTCAATTTTTTTGGAGTATTTATGTGCGTTAGCTTTGATATCACATTTATCCAAAGCAAACTGCTTATTATTTATGACTATCTAAAACAAATTATTTTTAACTATCAAACTAGAAACAGGTATATATTCATAAAACAAATATTGTTCTATTTGCACAAAAAAAAATATGATTTTAAACCTTATACTTTTTAAGATATAGAATGTCGAAAGTGACACAATTTTTATACTTTTTCGACTTCTAACAGTCGTATGACCCCTAGGATCTTCAATTATATCAGGGACTAGAAAAAATGTAAGATATTAAGATAAAAAACAAAAAATAATACTTTTTAAGTGCTTGGTTACCCAGCAGTAAATGCGTTTCCAACGATCTGCCCATACAGCAATTGATCAATGCAAAGTGCAAACTGGAATGCCATTGGAAGCGGTGAATTAAACAATATTATAGGGATTGATCAAATGACAACAAGAGTGTATATATGCAAACACTAATAATATAATGAATTGTCTCCTCAGATGTAACCCACTAAAACATTTTAGAAACTTCTCTAACTGCGATACTCGGCGGTGAATTCCATTCTTTAAGAATTCCTTCTGTTGCTGTCAGAATCATTCCAAAATGGTATCTCTCATGGTCAAATGAGATAGGTTTAGTTAAATATGACATATCGCTTTCTACCAACTAATCAACCGGTGTACTTTTAATTTATTTATTTAGCCGTAGAAGCATTCAGTGAACCTGAATGCTTCTACCGGCGGTTTTAACATTTGTTTACCGTCTGGAAATGGAGGCACCGCGTTTTACCCCTAGAAACATTTCTGATAAAAAAATGTTGTTCTTTTTTCTTTGAACCGGATAAAAATGTTCTGGAATCAAACCCAATCGGTGATGTTCCCCATGGAGTGTGTTACTGGATGAGGAACCGATTGAGCCTAGACCTTTCTTGCACTCTAAATTTTTCCTGATAATGTCTTTTTAACTACCAACACAGAATCCATTTTTTGCATATAGGGCGCACAGTGTTAGATTCCTCTTCGCATTAGACTATCGTCGACGATTACACTGTCTGTGTGTCCCATATATATATATATATTAATATGGCGAGCCGGTATGGCTCCTTTACATCCACTAATTATACTATGCGAGTATAGAAACCAATGATACCAACACTTACATTTCACAGGTTTATTTAACGATTAAAACATATATACAGTGATAGTACGTTCCAACAAGCTTTACGAAGCAAGCGACACATCATCCAGCTCGCATGGCGTCTATCGTTTTATACTCTATCCGCTCTCTCCTGTGCTACGGCCAGCGTCCCCTTGCGCATGCTTCAGAAGGAGCAAAACGGAACATCAACTGGTGACGTACATTTCGGCAGCCGCAGGTAAGGCCCACAGAGCAAATAGGCGAAAATACGGGAAGAAGTGCTTGCCATATATATATATATATATATATATATATATATATATATATATATATATATATATATATATATTGATTCGATAGATGTACTCGTATTTTGCAATGCCTGCCGAAAGAACATTTTGGAGCGAGACGTTATTCTTTTTTCCATTGTCCAGTTCTCGATGAATTGTCTAATGTCTAGGGTGACATGGCTTTCGGTAGCATAGTGTACGGAATCGAGACCTCTAATAAAAAGAATTGCTTTCAGAGTTCTCCGGTCTTTATTCTCAACATAAGGTGCTAAATAAAGAAGGTTTTTACAAAGATTCGGTAGACGCTTGGAATCGGCTATAAACAGCGGGTGCCACCAGCGTTTGTAAAAGAAGATGATTGCAGATCTACAAAAACCAGTCATCCAGTCAGTAGCCCAAATGGTTGTAAGAACGGAATGTTTCAAGTTTGTATGGAACATGGATATCTAAATTAGAAAATAGATTCCTAATACTGCTGAAGCAGGTCAGGCTAAAACGTTCATAAATACTAGCAAGAAGGGCACAAATGAGTCTCCGTTCATAGAGGAAAAAGTGTAAAATAATTTAGTGTCTTCTGTCACCTTCAATTCTTCGGATTCAGCAGTACGTTTAATTTTTGATTTTCTTCGATTCATGGGGAATATTTATTTATGACAAGTAAATCTGAAAATTTAGTTCATGACAAAAGTTCTTTTCATTAGTTATTTCAATGCTCACTTATAGATACGCTTTTTTCGGGTTTTACCATGTGTTTGGCGCAGCATGTCCTATTTTGGACCTTGCGCCATAAAACCCCAACCAACCAACCAACCAACCTTAGTTATTTCAGTTTAAGGGGACAAGGGACTTTCAACTTCGATTTTTTTAATTTTCAGTCTTTAACTCTATATACAAAATGAGAATAATCGGTATTCTTTTTTACTACATAAAAGACCCTTAAAATTCTAAAATAAGTATTTTTTGGCAGAATAATGCCTGTTTTTCAAAAAAAATTTCCAAAAAGATTTAAAAAATTCTAGCATTTTGAAAAATGTTGCATGCGCATACCAAATCATTTAAAAACTTTATTTTATTACAGAAGTTTACTGTACATATATAAGCATAATTGTGCACTGATTTTTTCTTGTATGATTCTAAAATCATAAAGAAGTATATTAATTTTAATATCCCTGTAATTTTTTTTTGTTTTTTATGTTTTTGCTATATTTCATGGTCTATAAATTTTTTTAAAAAATTCGTAGTTTCAAAGAACGATGCACAGTTTTGTGGCAAATACTTCAATTCCCAATCCTAAGAAATTGGAAGAAAGTGAGTGCGCATAGAGCATTTTGAAAAAAAGTTAGCATTTTTGAAGAATTTTCTGAAAAACAGGTATTATTCTTCATAAAATACTTATTTGTGAATTCTAAATTTCTTCAATGCAGTAGATATAAAGATTAATTATTCTCATTTTGTGTATAGACAAGAATGTTGAAAATTTTAAAAAACGAGGTCGAAGCTCCCTTGTTCCCTTAAAGGGCGTTAATTCGTAGAGTTCCCTTGTAAAGTATTTCTTCCCAATGGAACATTGTACATTTTTGGAACTGGATCCGAAGAATAATGTTATGTTTGGCTATGTGGAATATAAGCAGGATAAATGTATGACTTCTAAAAGGCTCTTGAAATATTAAAAATATCGAAGAAAGAGAGCCAATGTTCCCTAAAATAAAACGCACAAGAAACCACTTAATTTATTTCGGGGAAATTTTCCAGAAAAATTATATATTTAATACATTTCAACATCATGGGAAATTCGGAGTAAAATTATTCAATGCATTTTCCTCAATTATACTTTGAAATTGTGTTTCGACAAAAGTATACAATTTCATAGCCTTATTCTAAATTTCTCTCTCTTAACGTAAACAGATTTCATGTTTAGAAAACATTTATTGTTCTAGCGGTTCACCAGTCTTCATTACTTTTCTCTAAAAAAGTTATAACCCATCAATCAACAAATATGAAAACTAACCCCTTAACTAACTTTAAACAATGCAGACTCTTAAACTAAAATATTTTATACGCTAACTTATATTGCGTCGAATAAACGTGTTATATTTTAAACAAAACCAGTAAAGCAGAAAAATAAAATACATTTTTAAAAAAAACTAAACCATAATAAGCGGGAGTACACACTTTCTGCTTTCCTGGAATACATTACTTAAAAGAGAATTTATATTCTGGCACGAAACTTAATTTGCATTTACGTCTTCTTTTTTAAAGAATCGTGTATTATTTTCTCCTAATGCTTGCTTACTAGTTGGTAGAAAAACACTTCCCCTTATTAAAGCTCATTAACATGGTGTTTGACATAAATTTTTAAAAAGCTCACCAAAAGTTAATCAATTTACTAAAATGAGGAGGCACTAACCCTCTATGAAAAAAAGCTGGGGGAAAAAAAGCTTATTCTTTTCGTTAAAGCAAACAATATAATAATAAACAGCATCTCATATGTACCACGCAGTATTTTTGAAATTAATTTTGGCAAAGGAAAAAAAAAAACCTTTTCGGTTGAAGCGTGAGATAGCAGTATTCCTGTTATGAGAATTTAATGTAATGTGTAATGTAATTAAATTCAAGCGGTACTCGATTACATATGGCATTTCAGTCAGTGGTTTAGAAGATTTCTTTCTTGATGGTATTAATAATATGGCATATTCCTATACATATTTCTACACGTGTTATTAAAAAATTGTTTTTCCTTAACTAATGTGATTCCAGCGTGAATTAAAAAAATTCAATTAATGCATACGCTAATTAATTCTGAATAAGAGGGCATTTAAATGGGAAACTAATTGATTTCAACAATATTTTTTTTTTCACTAATTAAAAGCCTCTTAATTTAAAATATATCACTCATATATATAAAAAAAACGTATAAAATAGTGGTTGAAAATATCTATATTTATAAAACTATCATGACTGACTTATTGAAATTTTGTAATTTCCCAAGCCCACAACTCTTGCATTGTTATTTTAGTAATAATATGTGCACATTTAAATTTCCGTCAAATATTGCAAGTACTTTTTTGTTTTCTGCCTCTAGATACAGAAAAGAAACAATATAATCATTTATGAATAACCGTCGATGATAGTTTTGCGCCATTTTTTATAATTATTGACAGCACTTTCTTTCCACAATCATTTACAATAAACATGTTTATAAAATCATAACAAAGATTTTAGACGCTATTTATTTTCATCAGATTATTTTTATTTATAAATTATACATACGGTCATTAACGCAGTATTGAAAAAAATAATGAATTTCATAGGATGCCATGTGAGCCCGTTTTGGGGATATACCACACAAGAGGCACATCTGGCAAGACAAGTAAATTTTGGCTTATTTCGGCACTTACCACGAAATTTATCATTTTAACTCCTATAGAAAAAGGGCATGTTATCGGAAGGTGAATTTCAAAGTTCAAAACTTGAAAATTTCGAGGATAATTTCGAGGAATCGAACTCCTCGAGGATATTTTCGAGAAAAATTTCGAGGATAAAAATTTATCATCACACTCTCTCTTTCTCTCTCTCTCTCTCTCTCTCTCTATATATATATATATATATATATATATATATATATATACACACTGCTGGCCACTGTAAATGCAACACCCTGAAGGAAACATGCAATTAACATGAAATTTACAACATGCATTAGCGGACGTGAGATATGCAAATGATTAGAATTTCAGCGCAGACGCACATCACGCGCGACTGTGGCGCCACTTCAAAGCGCTATTTAAGGCTTGGAGATTTCGACGATTTCAAGTTCGGCAATTGTGTTTTTCTTGTGGTTTTTTCAAAAAAACTATCAATTATGCCTCGTCGAAAACAGCGATCATCTTTTGATCAAGTATCCGAGTTCGACAGAGGAAGGATAGTGGCCTACCGAGATTGTGGATTATGTATCAGGGAAATCGGTAGTCGTGTTGGACGAAACCAAACAACTGTAATGCGGATATGTGATCGTTGGATGCAGGAGGGTACGACGGACCGGCGTGTTCGATCGCATCCACCTCAGTGCACCACTTCACGTGATGACAGGCAAATTGTGCGGATGGCAGTGATGGATCGCTCAGTCACATCACGAACCATAGCGAAGCACATGCAGTCTGTAACGCATCATCCAGTGTCTGCGCGTACCATTCGACGCCATTTACAGCAGAGTGGTCTGTCCGCAAGACGTCCATTGCTTTGTCTACCCTTGATGCAGAACCACAGACGTCTCCGCCGCCAATGGTGTGATGACAGAAGGATGTGGACGGCAGAATGGAATGACATTGTCTTTAACGACGGGTCACGCTTCTGTCTGCAACACCACGATGGTCGCATTCTAGTCTGGAGACACCGTGAAGAGAGGATGCTGAACAGCTGCGTTATGCACCGCCACACTGGTCCTGCACCGGGTATTATGGTATGGGGCGGTATTGGATATCACTCTCGCACACCTCTAGTACGCATTGCCGGTACTTTAAACAGCCAGCGCTACATCTCCGAGGTGTTGGAGCCAGTTGTCCTTCCTTACCTTCAGGTCTTGCCCACAGCCATATTTCAACAGGATAATGCGCGACCACACGTGGCACGCATTGTCCAACGGTTCTTCGTCAATCGCCAGATTGAATTGCTTCCCTTTCCGCCTCGCTCTCCGGATCTTTCGCCGATAGAAAACATGTGGTCCATGGTTGGTCTACGATTGACCCAGATTCCATCCCCAGCTGCCACAGCAGATCAACTTTGGCAACGTGTGGAAGCTGCTTGGTCTGCTGTACCCCAAGAACTCATCCAAAGTCTCTCTGAATCAATGCCGAGGCGTGTGGCAGCGGTGATCTCCAAGAATGGCGGCTACACTGGCTACTGATTTTTGCAGGAACCACACTTCACAGAAGTCTATAAATTTAATCATTTGATACTTGGTCAACATGTTATCTACAAAATAAATTTTGTTGTGATATCTCTTGTCTTTCTTGGTGTTGCAATTTGGGTGGCCAGCAGTGTATATATATATATATATATATATATATATATATATATATATATATATATGAAATATCATAGCAATAGGCATCGTTGGAACAGTTGATATTGGAATACCTGTAAAAGAATTCTTGGGACGCAGTAAACAGGCGACTGGGTTAACACAGCTTTATTGACGTTTTATACGTAGTTTCCCCATAGGAAGGGAGCTAGACTTTGTGATACATTCTATGTTCAAACATTATCAGGAAGAGCCCGGCTTTTCGCCGTGTTCACATTTTATATCGGGAACATACAGAAGACTTGGTGTAAGCAATAATCCCTATGACGCTATGCTACGTCATGGACTAGGGCGTGTCCGGTGATTCTTATCGGTTCAGTCTCCCTAGACAGAGGCTGTTCTAAGTCTATCAGGATATTTCTCTGTCTATAGGGGAACGAAGGGATTAACTACTGCAAACTTTAAGAGCTATTATATCATCATTAGAAATGGAATAAATTTTGTTTTATAGGAATATAGACAAGTCAGATAATTAATATAAAAATTATGTTTATATTACATCCCCCCCTCAAAGAAAAAGAAATTCCCCATGCCAAACAAAAGAAAAAAATTAATTTACCTATTCTGACAATTTAAAAACTGAACCTATCCACCAACTCTTCTGTGTACAAAACTAACATTCAGAACTCAGTTGTATCATGCTCAAGCACAATACAACATAAACATATAAGACGTCTTGAAGAAAAACATGTGGTGACAACCATGGTTGTTTTGTTTTTTGGCTTATACAGTCTTTTGCAGAGAAATTATTGTCCTTTCACTGCTGAGCCAAATAAAAATGAATACAAATGCACTATCATAATACTGAAAAAAATTGCAATACAACAATACGTAAAAAATACAACCATATAATAATATACAAACATACATACTTTATTTACATTATTCATGACTCAGATTTAATTTTTCTGGTACATGGTATTTTCGTAACTTCGAAACATGCACAACTTCTGAAGATTCTTGAGAGTGGGTATTTTTCTTATTAATTTCATAATTAACGTCAGAAATTTTGTTAAGGATTTTATAAGGACCACTGAAAACTGGAGACAGTTTCCTAGTATTAGGGTATTTAAATTCTTCATAAATGACTGACTCATTAGGTGTAAATTGTATATCCACAAATCTAGCATCGTAATGTATTTTATTCCTTTCATGGTAATGTTTTGTTCTCTGAACTGCTATTTTTCTCGCCTCTTCAACAGGAGGATAAATACTTTCCTTTAACGGATTTGTATATGGAATTGTGCCATACATTAAATAGGCTGGTGGAAATTTAGTAACGGAATGGGGGGTCAAGTTGTATTCGTGAGTTACTTCCTTTAGTAATTTAGGCCATGGAACTTTTGTAGATGATTCATTAATTTTACATTTTAAACGTGTGATTATTGTTTGGCCTAATCTCTCCACTTTCCCATTAGTTTCTGGTCTGTGTGCTGTAGTCAATAGTTGTTTAACGTTATAATGCTTAAGAAATTTTTTAAAATGAGAAGATGTGAAAGCTGGATTTCTATCACTTAAGATACTCTTTGGCACTTGAATTTGAAAAATTTGGTTTAGGAAGTTAGTGTAAGTTTCTGTTGTAATTGATTTTGAAGCAAAAGCCCATATAAATCGAGTGTGATGGTCAATAATTAACGTCAGGTATTTTTTAGTTGAATTGTATTGGTTAAGGCCACCCACACTATCAATTTCAATCAAGTCAAATGACTTGTCAACCGGAGGCATTGATTGCAAAAGTCCAAATCTTTTTTGTCGAGGTTTTTTATTTACTTGACATGTATGACAATGCTTAATAAAATTACTAATATCAGAAGTTATATTTTGCCAATAATAAACAGGGGTGAGCAAATTAATTGTTTTTTGAATACCAGGATGACCAAATTTTTCAGGAGCAATTTTGAGTAATTTCAGTCTTAAAGAAAAAGGTACTATAATCTTTGTAAACCCTTTTTTACGAAGGCATAAAACATTGTTAATTTCGACAAATTTTCCAGTTAAATTGTCATTTTTTGAGCCTCGGTAATTTCACTCAACTGCAAGAGATGTGATACCTGAATTTCAACATTGCTTACAATAACATCATTGTGTACATTGTTATCTGGTACAGCACGAGAGAGCATATCTGCTTCGATGTTTGTGGTGCCCTTTGTATATTTAATATCATATTCATACATACTTAACTGCAAAGACCAGCGGAACAATCTTCCTTTTAAGTTTTTAACATTTTTGAGCCAAACTAACGCCGCATGGTCCGTATGTATGGTAAATTTTTGTCCGAAAAGATAATGATGAAACTTATTTAAAGAATCCACTATAGCGAGACATTCCAGCTCAGTAATACAATAATTTTTTTCAGAATCTTTTAATGGGCGGGAGTGAAACGCGACAGGGTATAGGACACCAGAAGCATCTGTTTGTTTTAAAACCGCTCCTACACCAGTGTGACTGGCATCAACATAAATATGACATTCAACTTTTGGATTAAAAATTTTCAACACAGGTTTACAAATTAAAGTTCTTTTTAACATTTCAAACGCTTCTTGGCATTTCTCAGTCCATTGCCAAGGTGTATTTTTTTTAACAAGTTATTTAGTGGCTGTCTAATAGTGGCATATTTGTCAATAAATTTATGATACACATTAATTGAACCGAGAAATCTTTGTAAAGATTTTACATTATTGGGTGGTTTTAGCTTTTTAATAACCTCAATGTTGGTGTTATCCGGAGTGACAATCCCATTGGTAATTTCATATCCTAAAAATTGAATTTGTTTTTGTAAAAAGGAACATTTAGAAAATTTTAGTTTTAAGTTTTCCTGTCTGCAGATATAAAAAATTTGTTGAATGTGTTCAATATGATTAGAATAGCTATCTGAAAAAATTAAAATATCATCAAAATAATTTGCAGCAAATGTAATTTTATATTTAGTTAAAATTCTACGAATTGTTCTCTGAAAAATGCTGGGTGCATTGCGCCAACCAAAAGGTAAACGTAGCCATTCATATAATCCATTATGGGTTGCAAAAGCGAGTTTTTCTGTGTCATCTGGGTGAATAAGGATATGCCAGTAACCTGAGGCCATGTCCAATTTTGAAAAATATGTACTTTGAGCTAGTTTATCAATCAATGTCTCGACCAGAGGTAATGGTTCGGCATCCGACTTCGACACCTGATTTAATTTCCTGAAATCAATACATAACCTATTCTTTTTGTTTTCATCTTTTTTATAAACAAGTGTTACTGGTGCCGAAAATGGAGACGAACTTTCTTTTATGATATTGGCTTTTAATAACTCTTCAATTTGAGTATCAATTTCTTCTTGTTGTTTTGGTGAAGTTTTATATGCGCGTAACGAAACTGGCAAATCGGAAGTCAATATCACTCTTTGGGGTTCTATTCTTACTGATCCCACGTCATATTTATTTTTCGCAAATATATCTTTATATTCCTCTAAAAGTTCTTTTATTTCGGAACTGCCTACATTTTCACTCATTTTCGTTTTTTCCTCGACTGTACTCTGATAATGTGTGCACCCATTACCAGAATCTATCTCGGAAACATTCGAAAATGTTAAAACGTTTTCATTTTTATTCTTTTTCTTTACTTCCTTTTTCTCTTTAACGTTACTAACATGTAGCTCAACATGATTTTCGGGCATGATATGCAAAGACAAATCGCTGGATTCAGAACTAGAGAAAGTGATCAGTTTTCTCCCATCCTGCTCAACAATTTGGTTCGCACAATTAATTACCAAACGAAAATCAACACAACTCTTTAAACCCAAGAGGGCGTATGGTAAATCGGTGTCAAGTATGAAAAACTCTGCCGATTTAACAATATTACCAATTTTGAGGTAGAGATTGCATGTTTTGTGAAGCTGTATTAGCCCTTTTGTTTGTTTCACGTTTATCACTTTATTTTCTCTAATGGGAACATTTAATTTTTCAACAATTTTACTTGGAATTATATTCAGCGAAGATCCCGTATCAATATTTAACCATATCTTATTATTTGAACTCGAGTTATTTTCATTGTTTGTTTTTCTTTTATTATGTACGTATGTTTTGTTTTTGTGTATCCGGATACTATTAATTGTCACTTTTCGGGTTGTGGCTTAGGCGCTGCAAATTCAGACGTAGATGGTCTATTGATGCAAGAGAATCCCCAATGATATTAATTCATGATCCCTATGTTTGCGCAAAACTTACAGGGGTTGGGGGGCATCTCTTGCACTGCATGCGTCGTTTGAACCTTTGCTGGTTTTGAATTATTATACATTCGTGGTGTAATTTTCTTGTCTTTACTACATTGGAAAGATTTGTGTCCTAGCTGTTGACAAATAAAACAACGGATTTCCGGTTTAAGTTTTTCTGTCTTTCCATTCGTATAGGGTACCCGATGGAACGGTACTTTTACTTTGTCCATGTCTTTGCGAATTTGTTCGTAAATTTTCAATTTATTTTTAAACTCAACTAAATTCTCACATCCTTATAAAATGGCTCTGTTCTGTGTAGTGTCATTAATCCCGTTAATGACGTAAGTGATTAAAGCACCTTCGTCTATATTACTTTGATTAGCAATTTGTTTCATGGTTAAAAAATATTCTTGCATTGACTCATTATATTTTATTTTACGTTTTTGTAGGATGTTATGTATTTCCGCCGAATTATATGTTACTTTAAACTCTTCAATTAATAATTTCTTTAGTTTGTCAAAAGAATTGACTGAAGTTTCAGTACGAATGAACAGAAGTGCGTTTCCCCTAAGACAACGTTTTGCGAATAAAAATTTATGAAACTCAGATAAGGAGAATAATGCAGCATGATTTTCAAAAGTTTCAAGCCATTGTACTATATTTTCATGTTTTTCTCCCTTAAAGAGAGGAATCACTGCCTCAATGTCAGAGAAGTTTACCATAATTTTTGTTTCTCCCATGTTTGACAATTTTGAATTTTTATCGACATTTTCGATTTTAGAATAACTCTTTTCCTCGTCATTACTGCTTTTGATTTCATGTTCTCTACTTGTATTATTTTTCATTTTGACTCCAAACGTTTCGGTTTGGGTATCATTTTCGTTATTACTTATAAGGTTTTCGGTTTGAGTAGTATTTGCGGTATTATCTGTAAGTTGTACCCCACCTGTTTCGGTTTGAGTACTATTTTCATTATTTTCTTTATTTGTGGATCCGGACTGAAATTCAGCATGTTCTGTTTCGAGACTAATTTCGTCTTCCGAAATGTCCTCTGCAATTATCGAATTTTTAAGAAATTCGAAATTAGATAAGCACGAAATAATATGTTTAGTAATTTCCCCTTTTTCACCTTCTCCCGAAATATTTAAAATATCGCAAATCTTAATCAATTCCGCTAACTTAAACTGTTCTGAAATTTCATTCACTTTAGCTAAAAACTCTTTATCTCCAACTTCATATTTAAAGCCACAAAAATTTAAAACTCTATTACGATCTAATCTCGTGTTTCCATTTTGAAATATGAGTTTATCTAATAACTTGACCGTTGAAGCTTTTTGCTTCTTCAAAGCTTTACAAATTACGCCAATATCCTTAAGTAACATGGTTACAATATTAATATACAAATTCCAAAATATTTACACATAAAGCAGATTCAGTTATAAACCATTATAAAACTACAGCATATTGAGATATAAACCATTTTTTAAAATTATTCATTATTCAATTCAAAAAAATTCCTATCCACATTTATTTATGACTTAATAAAGAAAGAAAAATTACTCACGTAATGATTCACCACTTCCTTGAACGAAAAAAAAATAATGAAAAAAAAATTTACTCCTTATGTATAGTTTTTGTTCAGATTTCACTGGAATATTTCACATTTCACGAAGCGGCAAAAAAAAATCGGCATAGATTGTCCACTTTCGTGTATTTTAATCCTAGACGCATCGGACTCGTACTGTTCTTTGATTATTCCACAGGTAGCACACAAATAGTAAACTTTCCAGGCTTTGGGATCCAGTTCGATCAGAAGGTTGGTCCTTTCCAAAACAAGTGTATTCACACGCAAAAACATTATTAATGTCGCAGTGGCCGTGGAAATACTGCATCGGAACTAACACCTCCTAAAACGCTGTCTGTCATCCTCCATCTGTATTCCAGCTTCCGTTTCGGTTTAACAGGGAAGTTCGCTGGTAGACACAACACATTCCTCCAAGAACGGCGGTCTTTCATAAATTTCAGCCATCGCCTGCGTCCCACAAAATTTAATCGTTTTGTCTAGCCCCCTTTATTGTCCTGACGGCTTGAAATATCATAGCAATAGGCATCGTTGGAACAGTTGATATTGGAATACCTGTAAAGGAATTCTTGGGACGCAGTAAACAGGCGACTGGGTTAACACAGCTTTATTGACGTTTTATACGTAGTTTCCCCATAGGAAGGGAGCTAGACTTTGTGATACATTCTATGTTCAAACATTATCAGGAAGAGCCCGGCTTTTCGCCGTGTTCACATTTTATATCGGGAACATACAGAAGACTTGGTGTAAGCAATAATCCCTATGACGCTATGCTACGTCATGGACTAGGGCGTGTCCGATGATTCTTATCGGTTCAGTCTCCCTAGACAGAGGCTGTTCTAAGTCTATCAGGATATTTCTCTGTCTATAGGGGAACGAAGGGATTAACTACTGCAAACTTTAAGAGCTATTATATCATCATTAGAAATGGAATAAATTATGTTTTATAGGAATATAGACAAGTCAGATAATTAATATAAAAATTATGTTTATATTACATATATGTATATATATATATATATATATATATATATATATATATATATATATATATATATATATATATATATATATATGTATGTATGTCAAAATTTTGACGCATCTTGGTGCATTTTTCTTTAACTTGCCGACGCGCTACCTTTAAGCCGACCCGCTACCTATAGGCTACCTCGGGCACATTATTATTGTTCTTAATAGAGTAGAATAACTTTATCAGAATCACGATGCATTTTGCTGAAGGTAATAACTCGTTTTCTCTGATTTGTAATTTGATAGTGCTAATGTTGCTATGTGGATTTCACTTGAACGTCTCCCCTTTCAGTAAATTCACAGCTGCCGGAATCACTAATTACTGATTAAATCAAAATACGCAGTTCTTGATACAATCATACCCCATTCGTAGTATTTAAGGCTAGAAAAGGAATTAATAGAGTTCAAGAACGAAATCATAAAATTGTTCTTCAAGCATTTATCTCTGCTAGTGTGAAGCAATTGATCATGGTGTAATAAACTGGATTGAGGAAATCAATCTATACAGGGTGTTGCCGAATTCGACCAACAAATTCAGAGGGGTGATAGTAGGCATCAAGACGGGCAATAAACACATAGGAATGTATGACCGGAAACGAACACCTAACGCTGGAGGGCTCTGTTTACTTAATCGGATCATACCTCTTACCAACCCCACTGGATGGCCGGAAATGTCGCATGTTTCTAGAGGAGGTAGAAAACTCAAAAACAAAGCAGAATCACATAGGAATGTATGATCGGAAACGCAAACCTGATCAGCTGGAGGATAAACAGAGATTGAGAAATGAAAAGTCAACACAGGTTTGCGTTTCCGGTCATACATACCTGAGTGATTATTGGTCGTCTTGAGACCTACTATCAACCCTGTCAGTCCAATTCGGCAACACCCTGTATATTTTAGATGTAGAATGTTGCGTATTTTATTATACCTTTCCAGCCAGTTTCACAAATCGATAATCTATATATAAAAAACAGTTCCGTAACTGACCGACTGACTGACTGACATACAACGCACGGACCAAACCGCTGGACCTAAAGGGCTGAAATTTTGCATGGCGATTCTTCTTATAGTGTAGGGGTGCACTAAGAAATATTTTTTAAAAATTCTTCTTAGATGTTTTAAAATTAAATTTTTAAGCTGTTTTAGTAACTATTTTTAAGTTTGAATTTAAAATAATAATGTGTGGGTTACAAAATTTATATCACGAGAAAGATCAAAAAGATTCCTTTAAAATGAGATCTTTTTCGAATCTTTATCTCCGTTTTCTGATTTTTGGTGAATTTTTAAAGATTAATTTTTAGAATTTAATTTATTAAATGCTGATCAAGTGATTTCTTTTTTAGGTACTTTAAATAAATTTATCGTCACGTGCATAACAACTAAATAGACAAAAAAAATATTTTTTTTCTTGCTAATGCGGCAGACGATTGGACATTATCTAAAAAAGTATTAAAATACAATAAAAGATATTATGTTCCTCAAACTGTATTGTCTTAACTGTACTATATTCTTTAGTATGTCCTATTACATTTCGTTTGAATATTTTATTCTACATTATTTTGTCTATATAAATATCCCTTAGAGGAGAAGGGGGGATTATGGACCCCCCTTTTGTTTTTGGCTCACTGTGGTCATACTAAAGACCGATTTTCATATTTTGGGGTTCTAACCTCTTCGAAAACTCCTCATCTAAACATCCTTAAGTGGATTTGCCATTAAATCAAATTTTAAGATGTATACAATCACATAAGTGAAAAAAGTCAAAACTTGCAGGTAACCGAAAGTGGAGGGTAATATGGACCCCCATCTTTTTTACCGAAAAAAATCATTTATATATCTATTAAACAGCTGGAAAAAAATAAGAGAAAAGTTTTCAAATGAAAAAGTGAAAGAAAGATAATATATTATTAAACAGCTGGATCATCAAATATTATCTATATAAAAAAAACTTCAATTTTGGCGACAAAAGTCGCAAATATAAAGCTCAGCTTCGGCTCCGGTGCACACAAAATGAGTCCAGTGTAGACTCATCCCACAACGAATACAAAGTTCTATGTGTCATCTTTGAATGCACCTTCACAGAAGATGCACGATGCTTCTTGCTGGTCTGGGCCATCTCTGTAAGCATATGGGCTTGTATCCACCCATAGGGATGAGCTCTTCCAATTGCTCTGGATGGGGCTCCATTCATAAGCTGATCCGTTAAGATTTTACGAGGAAATATCATCATTGGTGGAAAATATGTTTCCCCAGCACTCATGCAGCAAACCACAGTTACCAGATAACCACGTTCCACAGTAGACAGGGATCCCACCTGATGTTTCCTCTTCAACCCCATGACTTGGGAAACTTTTGACTGAACCACACTTAAACCAGTCACATCTACATTGAAGGTTCTAGAATTGATTCCCAGAACACAAGCTCTCCAGCAAATAAAAATAACCAAGCCACCTTTAATCAGCTTTAAATTATAGGTCTCGGTCTAATTAGCCCCGGTATAACAAAAGTTGACCTTAGAGCTCCAAACCAAAACCAAACTCTAGTTTTTGTATAACCAAATCTGCTGTTGGCTTATCCACTTGTGAAGCCAATAATCTCAAAGTTATTCTTTATACACCAAACCCTCTGGCAGCCTCCTTTAGTCCCATTTCTCCGCATCTTAGCTTCTGGATATCCTCAACCATCTTCACCCTATCCCAACTTCTTCTGCTCACTACAGCGTCCTTACTAGCGGGAGATTTCTTCTCAACTTTCATTCTTACTTCCAGAATAACCGAGAAGGATTACAAAACATGAAAATAAAATGTATCACAATGAAATCAACTGTGGAATTACATTTTCTCACGGAAACATTATTGTTACATTATCGGAACCGGTTGTTGGTAATATGGACCCGGGTCCATAATACCAGCACCCAAACCTCCATATTTCAAACAACGCCATTTTGGAAACAAACTCCTTTTTCACATTATGAATTACATCGAATTTAATTTCGAACTAGCTCAAAAGGAATTCCATTTCGTGTAGAATAAGGCAAAGGAATCCGTTTTTACAAAACATAGTAGTAGATATGTAAAATATTCACTTTCTTTTCTTAGAAAAAGTTTGAAAACTCGAAAAACAAACAATTGGCCACAGGACATCATTCGCGAGTGAACTGAGGTCAATGACCTTTACTATCCATTACAGCCACCTAGGGGGGTCTAGATCACAGCTATAATTAACGGCTGCACCTGCGCATAAGGCAGATATTAAGGGGGTCCATAATAAATGCAGGGTCCATAATCCCACCTTCTACTCAACGATATTTTTTTTAATTTTATTTTTACATCAATTGTATACATTGATCCCCGTATTTATTATAAATATATATATATGGCATTAATTGCATACATTGACCGTTGTATTTAATTTGAATGTACTCCGTAGCGAAGTGTGGGTTTTCAGCTAGTTATATTACAAAGTTTCATTTATAAAATAAAACTAATCTATATTATATAACTATAACAGAATAAAAGGTCATGGAACTTTGAGAATTTTTTTCGGCAGTATAATTTTCTTAGATATTTAATACAATTACAGCCAATAGACAAGAAAAACAACTACTTCGAAATCTCTTCTTCTAATTTTAGTTTATTTTGATACTGCCTAGATATTAATCTCTAGTTAAACAGGAACAGTTACAAAATACTTTAGTAAATTTTATCGCTCGTTTCAATTCGTGTGGGATTTTCAAAATAAATTTTTTTAAATATAAAGTATTTACGAATAGATTATTTAAATAGATAAGATGAACAAATGCGTAAAATTCATGAATCAAACAAGTTTAAACTAATACCCTGGAGAATTATTTTACATAATTTTAATATACGAAAAATATACAATTTTAGACTTCTAGCTTTATTTATAATACAGCTATGTTTAAAATTAGGAGTATTTTAACATTACTCAGCTGCATGATATAAGCATAATTATAGCACACCTAATTGGACAATTTACAAGGATATGGTATTCTACGGATTTAATTAGTGCCTTTTCAAATTTCATAACGCATGAATTTAGTTCAAATATTTAAATCCTCAAATTATGTGCACTAGGCATAAAACGAATGCAATACAAAAACTTGAAAATGAGTTACTAATTGTTACATAAAATATCAAAGATATGTATGTAAAGTTAATATACCGTAAATAACAGAAGGAAAAATCAATTCACAGTCGGAGCATTTTTAGCCCAAATATACATTACGGGGAATTGGCACATACTATCTTCAAGGAGAGTGTTGTGTAAAAAAATATAAAAAACATAATCAGAAATTTAATCTAATATTTATCAGGGCCTGTAATATAAAAGGTATATTTATCAGAAGGGTAGATAATAAGTAGTCTTACACCAGAAATTTACTAGTGATTAATGTATAGATGTTGTCTGTTTGTTGTTGTATCTACGAATAACGCAAATGCACTATCCACAGAAGAGGGATGTCTATGCCTCAAGAGAGGTTGAACTTCAATCTAAGACGCGAATTTTAAATCGAGTCTAGTGACGACACCGGACCACTTGACCCCACACCTCCAGAGGTATTGTTGGGGAACTTGGAGGACACTGCAGTTATGACAGATTTTTCCAATGCAGCGGCCGCGATTAGTGTGGACGTCGGTTGTTTGGTATCGAACCAGCAACTCAATGTATAGATCGTACATTTGAATAAAGAAACGTACAGTAAAAGAAATCGTCTTTGAGGCTAGATAATAGAGTAATCTTATACAAAAATTAGTTACAATTAGGGTTTTGGTTTCGGTTTTGAACTCCAATAACCGAAATTGAAAACCTTAGAATATTGGTTCGGTTATTCGGTTTTTTCGGATAACTTTTTGTTTAAAGTAATCTCTAAAAGTTCATAAAAAAGTATTAAAGCTCAAACTAAAGCTTGTACTTGGCATTTTATAAAAGTGCATAATTTGTGTTGTAGCTTGTAATTGCTTGACTGACTATTTATAAATGTCTAATTTCCCGGTCATGGAACTCTTGTAACGTAACCGAGTTGCTTCTTTTATTCTAACATAAAGTGGCGAATTTTTTATTGGGGCAAATGTACAACGAATATCTTCAGAAACCTGTAAAATCACCTAAATAAAAAAAACTCCCATTCCAGTTATTGTTTATCTCATCAGATTTACTGAAGGTGCCTCATCGTAAAGTTTAAAACTACAAAATTATATGCATCTTAAATAAACATCCATTTATGCGATTTTCAGTGTTAACATTATATCTGCATTTCTGAAGAACTCATATATCATGCCCCAGTTTCAAATATAGAAGGACCTAAGTTCAATAACATGTATGCACATTTAAAAAAAAAGAGAAAAATCTATTTTCTATAGTTACTATTCTATACAGAAGAATAAGAAAACACTTTAGCTGTATAACACTTTTCAAAATAGAATTATGTGACAGAAAAAACCCTCTAGGTTATCCTAGGTTATACCTCAGATATATCTGATTATCATTGATTCATTTTAAATTTGGATTTAATGGATTTTCTATCACTGAAAATGTGAAAATCATTGCCTTATTTTTTTGTTAGAGAAATCTTTTTTTTGCTTATTTTTTGTTTATACATACGGAATAATTTTCCACATTTATCTTTTCATTCTTGTCCAAATTCCTTTCTGAAAACGCCCAATTTTTTCCTAGGTGGAAGTCACTTAAAAATTGCCTTTTCACCTCCAGACGAGGAAATAATAGTGAGTTCTCTTCCGTTGAGATAAATGGGGATTCCGTTTTTTTTCCCGAGGATATCCACAAAAAAATATTAGGATTTTTTTTTGTCGTCACAATCCGAAGTACGAATGAAATGCAACTGATACTAGTATTTAAGATTTTTTAATATAAAATGGTTTGGGCGTTTTCATTCTGATGTAAGGCAAGAGTAGATGTAAAGTTTTTCATTTCTTTAGGTTCCCATCTTATTGATTTATATTGTGTAGTAATAAAAAAAACTAAATCATTAGTTAATTGAAGTTTAGAATAAAGTTCAGTTAAGGATACGTTTTTGAAGATATATAATGAGTGAAATAGAAGTGTGGCTAAAAGAAATGAGTGAAAAGATTTGGTACCCAAAACTATATAAGAGAGTAAAGAAAAGATATCACATCTCTCTTAAAAGAGAATTCATTTAAAGGTACTGGAAATCAGAGAAAGTAGGAATCTCTTTCTCGTTTTGTCTTTAGGGCAAACATTTAATCTGTTACTTTTTGTTGTTTTATTATGCATAGAAAATATTTATCTTAGCTATTAAATTCCCTAATCAAAGGATAAATGTATCAGCCTCTGAGAATAACAATGATCCTCATAAGTTACTTTCTGTGTTTTCCAGAAATCATTTTGTGTAAAGAAACTCCTGAAGTAGGATTCACTGGAGCGCAGTTTTTCATCATTATCTGTCTAGGTTTCGGCTTTCATAACTTACTGCATTACCCTTTTAAATGTAGAAATGTTTTTTTACTCCCACAGACATGCTATTTCACTTTAAAAAACCTATCTCGATATATTTTGCCTGATAGGCAAGAGTTTTAAACTGTACAGTTACTCCATAATTTTGTAATCAATTGGCAGGACAAAGCTCTTAAATTCTTTTCAGTTCTTTCATTCAATTAGAGTTATCTGCCCGTTCTCCCTTTTCTAAATGGCTTCATTTCCACAGTATTGTAGCCGAGAGATGGCCGGTACAAGAGTCTGTGGGATCGTTCCACTAATGGCATGGATGTTTGTAGCCGTTCGGAATCGGCTTTAAGCAGTAGGTCCCGATCTATTGAGCCCTCGTGTAGAAATTAACCCTTCAGCGGGCGCGCCCGTGTACAAAGTGCAACATTTTCATAATTTTGAAGGGTTTGTTTTTACTTGAAAGGTTTGAATGTTCTAAGCAGTTTCTATTTATAGCTATACCCTTTCTACTGCAGGTCTGATTTTCTGACGCTTCCTTCATTGTTAGTCATGATTTAACTGTGGTAAACCAGCGATTATACTGGATTACAATACCACAGACGCAGTTGTTGATGTGGTAAATGAAATGTGCAACTATTGCAAGTTGTATTATCCCGCATATCACGAAGATGGACAATCTCGTTGTTTTTTAGGTTTTTGGACATAATAGGAATGAAATCGCAAGTTGTCCTTAGATCCATAAACCGGTCAGTTTTGAAATAAGGCGATTGTATCTGCATTCTTTGGTCTTAATTATAAATATATCTCAATAATATGAACATTTTATATCTTGTCATAAAACGCATAATAATTATTTTCAATTTGAGAAAAAAAAATCATTACAAAAGGAATAATCAAGGTTGAAAGAGACGTTGCACTTTGCGCCACGCGCGCCTGCTGGTGTTCCAAAAATTGGCGCGCCTGCTTAAGGGTTAATGATCGTAGAGCTCTGAACCAACCGGGCGACCATAGTATTATTTCCAATAAGAACCCATTGTTTTGACATTTTACACCGATTAAGACATTAAATACGCCGCCCTCAGGTCATAGTGGTTAGCTTCGTGCTCTTTCACGTTGTGAGCTTGGGGTCCAATCCAGAATAAGGCTTGGATGTTACCGTGTTGTCCCATCAAAAGAGCAATGTTGGCTCACCTAAATGGTGCTTCCATAATAAAGTAGCCAGCAAGACTGCGGTGGATAACAAAAGGTGAATGTCTTCAATCATTAAAAAGGCAATAAAAAAATTGATTACCTCTTAGCTTTTATTCGATATCATGCGGTGCATAGTGAAGCTGAATGTTCGCCAGTGTGGATTTGTCGATATTCAATCTTTGTGCACAAGAAAATACAACACAACCCCCTCATAGAACAGATAAAACCACATTATCAATAGTCTTATTATTTATTATCTAATTATTTATCATTAAGTATATTTATTATTAAGTATATATATGAAATATTAATCATATAGTCTTACTTTTTGTTTATAAATTTACTTTATTTCCACTTTGTAAAAGGATCCACGAAGCCTAGCTGTGATAAATTTCTCTTCGCTCCAGTGATAACTAAGTATTTAAAAGACATGAAGTTAAGAAAGATAACATGACGTTTAAAAAGCTTTTACTCGCAGAAGCGTTTATGTGTATTGTAGAAGTGAAAATAGTGTAATTCCCCACGGTGTGTGGACAATAAAGAATGTACCATAAAGGATGCAGAGGCAGGGGCAAATACAGGATTGTAAAACAATAAAAAAATAGAAGAATAGCTGTCGGTGTGGCCAGTGATAGCGATCTGAAGTTTATATTTTACAAGATGGATGGTCGTTATTTTATGGCCCACAGTAAAAACGTCAGAGGAGAAGAATCAAAGTTGTTTTACAAAATAAACGTATGTGGGGGGAGGTACTAAATAGCCTATGGACAGAGGCGGCAGAGGCGGTATAATAAAGGACCAATTAGGGATAGGAACCACTGAAGGAGAAACAGCCCACTGCCCAATGAAAGTGAGGGGCGTGCTAGAATGGCCCCCTGTAAACGGACAACAGCTTCGCTAAGGACGAGAGGAAGCAAAAAAAAAAAAGGAGACGGTCTTCAGATTGGGTTCCTGAGAGTTAGATGTCGGAGGCTCTCGTCTGCCATATAGCCGTGGAGAATTACACTATTTTCACTTCTACATGTATGACATTTATTTAATCTAAAAATTCACATGAAATATTTCTCTTAGAATGTGAACGAATGTTTGTACCTGATATATGTATTTAACAGGTTGGAATTTTTCTCAAAAATTTTCTTTAAATGTTTTTCCTTAATAAAAATGAAGTTATTGACTTAGACTGCTTTATATCTTAAGAATTTCAGGCCTGTTTATATCCACAAGAACACATTTTACGCGTGGATGGCTATTTAATGGTCACGATCAGTGACAATTCATGAACAATTTACGGTACTGTAAAATAATGAATTAGCGTCCACAAGAGATAAATTGCGATTTACACAGAGGCAGTGAGTAAATGAGATATCTTTGAAACTGACAACTCTCGATTCTAAAGTGAAATTGTTTAAACGGAAATAGAGTTTGAGAGACTGCCTTAGAAGCGTCAAAAATATTTGATGGGGGGGGGGGGGAGCCTTAAACTTCTTAGTATATAATTATTCATTTTAAACGTGCATATAATTATACACTATCAGTTAACATTTAAATTACTATTTTATAAAAGAGACTCTCTCCCTAAATTTAAAAAAATGAACTTGAAAGATATTGTAAAGACATTGCCTTAAATAAAAGACCGCCAATCCTTTTTTTTTAATTTTATGCTTTAATTGGATTTCTTGACTAAATACAGGCTATTTACAATATATATAAAAAATTAATTACCTCTTAGCTTTTATTCGATATCATGCGGTGCACAGTGAAGCTGAATGTTCGCCAGTGTGGATTTCTGAAATAGATTTTGAGAGACTGCCTTAGAAGCGTCAAAAATATTTGACGGGGGGAGCCTTAAACTTCTTAGTATATAATTATTCATTTTAAAGGTGCATATAATTATACACTATCAGTTAACATTTAAATTATATAATAAATATATATATATATATATATATATATATATATATATATATATATATATATATATATATATATATATATATATATATATATATATATAAATTTGTGGGTTCACGGCATTGATGAGGAAGGTCAGACTTGAGTTGTCGCTAAGCTCATTCAAGTCTATCTAGGCCCGACAGAATCTCCTCCGGCTTCAGCGTCACTCTGATTAATTTAATCTCTGAATCCCTAACTTCTTTTAACTCGTGTTTGGCGACTTTATATATCTTCGCTGAACGTTCTCGAAAGGTCTGGAAAACGTCACCTTTCTTTATCCAGTTATGTTCCCAGACGACTAGGCGCCTCCGGTCAGCAACTTCCTTTTTTTTGTAGCTGACGACCTGTTCTGTGAGCTGTCGGTAGCACTCCCGGCCATAATGTCGCCAGGCGACTGCCTGTCTGTAGCCGTCCAAATCAATTATGTGCACAAACCGCGCGTTGATTGGTCTTCCCGGAATTTCCCCGCGCGAAACATTCGCTATTGTACGGGAGTCTTTACAATATCCTTACGCATTTCATTAAAACATTCTTTTAAGTCACAGTAGTGACCGAACGTTTTCATCGTTCGGAAATAGGGTCACAAGTAAAAGTTGCATTGGACAGAAACTGAAAGAAATGTTTTTCATTGAATTACGCATTTACGTAGTCTAATTTTTGTATTATTTAAATTTCCATTCAGTAAATAGTAAATTTAAAAAATTGTATTTTTTGTTGAAATAAGAAAAATAATCTGGCAGATGTCTCGTAGCTCTGTTGGGACGAATAAGAGCCTGTTCACATAGAATCCGTCAGCGTTAATCGTGTTGAAATATTTTAAACCAAACAATCACAGGCCTTAATAATTTCGTAGCTAATCGTTTGGAGGTTTGTAATTGGTTAAATGTATTCCAATACGAATAACGCTGGCGCTGATGGATTCTGTGTGAACAGGCCCTAATTGATTCGTCTGAAATGAATACGAAAGTCGCCCAGTGGCTAAGTGGTTAAGACATCAGCCTGCTATGCCGGGGGCGCGAGTTCGATTCCCACATAAGACTTGGTTGTATTCCGGGGAACCTGTCGGTCTTCCGCCTGCAAAACGAGAAAGGGGAGCTGCAACCCATCATCCATCGCTTGAGTCATCATTTGTTAATAAAAGTTCTTCTGTGATTTGTGTTTCTATTTTCCTTGTATTCATATGTACATCGGACTGGGGTGTAACAGTCGACAGCCCCAGGGACATTAGCAAAAAAAAATGAATACAAAAGGTCGTAATTTTGGATCAATAACAATAGGCAGCAATTTAAAATTTCTTGAATTATTGGATTAATTCTTTGAGCCACCCTATAGAATTATATTAGAACGACCCGAAGAAGAAAAAAGGGAAGCATCCGAATCAGGTCAGGTCGATTAACTTGATTCCCTTGGTTTTCCTTCAAGTTGCCTAGCAAAATCCCGTAACCTATTAAATTTGCCGCTCCGTGACTTGGATTCAAAAGGTCTTACGGGACCTCCCATCACGCACCAATTCATTCGCTCCAAAGATTATGATTGTCTACAAGAGCAAAATATTAGAGTAATATTTGTTCGGGTCAGAAAAAAAAAGTTCGGTCAGATCGAAAATCCCTCAAAAATGTTTATAATTAGGTATCATTTCCTTTTCTGGAGTTGAATCTCTCTCAATGGATTGATTTTTCTCTACTGGATTGTTAAACTATTCCGATGAACCAAGAATATCATTATAATACTTTGTTTTATTTAAAATAAAATACTCAGGGCACAATATCGATTTCAAAATGCTAAGTTTTAAGAAATGTAAAAGCCTGGGAATAATATTTTTATGTAAAGCAGTAATAGTTAATGAACTTATTAAAGTTATAGTAAGGTATCAGTTATTGAAAAAGTCCTATCTTTACGTTGGAATAAATCATTATGTATAGTTCAAAATAAACTGTTTCTTCTACATAGCAAAGTTTGCTACTCCCTTTAACGACAGAATATAAAAGCACCAAATTTATAAATTCCTAAAGAAAGATTTAATATATTTCTAATCGTATAAGAACAGAAACAAACAATTGTACAAATAAAGGAATCATGATATTTTAAAAATTAACCGACAAAAAGGCGTAAATGGACTCAGTAGCATGTCTTTTATGATAACATGCATATTTAATAGACGACGGGAATAAAATCCTCTTCTCCTGAACTTCTTTAAAACATACGAATGTTTCATGAATTAACTCGAGGTAGTCAAATGGTAGCACGTTTGGATTCGTATGAAAGTTGCTCAGTTCAAATTCCGACAAGGATCATTGAATACTACCGTGTTTAACTCGGATATAGGCACATTAAATCCGTAAATCAGTATGTCAATACATGAGGTCAGTGATCGGGATATCATACGAAACATTCAGATGTCGTCCCTGGGGGTGCTAGGTCAAAATTGTGGTAGCAACATGGGGTGGTGTTCGTATACGGTGTTCTCCTTGTAAGCAACCAGCGATTGATACGGATGCTTTTTCTCGGGCGAATGGCAGAAGACTGTGCGTGCTGCTTTGTTGTGAAAAGCAAAAATTCATAGTGTTCCTAAAATTTTATTTGTGTATAACAGGTTGTACTTGTGTTAGTATTCCAATGTTTTGAATAATTTTCTTTACAGAGATTGGGGATGATTTCACAGAGGTATACGGTAAGAAGGAGTGATACACAGAGATTCGTTTTCAGGTATATTTACAAAACCTTCAGCATTTCGTCGACACTTCTCGGTCAAATCAGAATTTCTTATCGTATGAGTAAGTTTCTTTTGTAAAATTATTTTCTTTGTTAAATTTTGATAAGTTATCATTAGGGCTTTGCGTGTCTTTTTCTTGTCTTTATTACTTCAGAGGATAATAAATACAAATGTCCTTTATAAGAATATTTATCGTATTTACAAAAGTATTACGTTATACCGTTATTCAAATTCGTTCTTACGGATTTTTCATAGCAAATATTTTTTCCTCTAACGAAAAAAGGTCATATATATAAGTTGAATAAACTTTATTTTTTTTTCCCAATCGGTGAATACGAGGTCACATGTTTTACACAGAAATCACCATTTTGTACGTTGATCCAAAATAGCGGAATATCTGAGGGTTTTTTATTCTGAATCATGCATTTATTCATTTATTTTATTGACCACACAGACAGATATATTTATTTTCCCGCGCTTTGAAAAGGCTGTGGTTTTCGAAATTTGATTTTCAATAAGAGGCACTAAATTTACACAGCCATATATCACGTCAAAAGAAAAGTTCAAACATTTCTCATGGAATCACTCTTTACTTCTGTGAAACGAAAGACGTCGGAGTTTGCTGTTTATTCAGTATGAAAATTGTAAACTATACTGTTTTAAAATTATAAAAAAAATTGAAATTATCATAAGACTATTATATACGTTAGTCATTCCTTTACGAGCTTATATTATGAAACTTTTATCAGTAACATAACAACTGTAGTTACCGTATAGTCTAAGAATAATTTTGATAATCGAAATAATAGGTACCAATGAAATGAAATACTTGTTATATTGAACTCGTATCACTGTATAAGGTTTTGTATAAAATATGAACTTAACTTACCAATTTAAAAAAAATATTTTTTTCACTTGGTACATAAGTTTTGTACCTTTGGTCTCTTTCCTATTAAAATGCCAGGTGGTTGCCGAATGGCTAGGGCGCTGGCATTCGGTTCGGATCCTGTGGATTCGAATCCCACTGTTGGCATGGATGTTTGTAGCCGTTCGGAATCGTCTTTAAACTGTAGGTCCCGGTCTAATTAGTCGTGTAGCTAAAAGTTTGACCGTAGCGCCCAAAACCAAACCAAACCTATTACAGTAGAAACTTCACATGATATTTCTTCATTTTCACTTTCTTTTTACAAGGTATATGTTCTGTTGCATTTATAGCAGTATAGCCTTCAGCAGTATAGCTTTCCCAGTGTAATAGTAATGTGATATGCATAATAGTAACGTTTAATAGTGATATGTTTAGTAGTAATATGATATGCATAAGAAAATTGTCAGAAATTTTAGACAGTTTTTCGAAGCTCCATGTGATAAAATAAAAATTTGCTTCTTAAGGTGACTGCCAACGTTCGGAGCCAATTTTTTTTTTAATTGTTTTTTTTAATGATTTTTTGGTCTTTTATGGTAACATAGCATTAAAAAAAACTTGCCTGTAAATACCATACTTTTTTATAAATTGGTCAATTTTTAATGAAATTTAGCTAAAACGCCTATCATTCTGCACAAAATTCTAATGCTACTATTTTAATATACATCAATTATTGTGCGTCATTTCATTAACAATAGCATCTAAAACATTTCCTGAAAATTTTATCAAATTATACGCATTATTATGTGAAATATCATGTTAACGGTAGAGATTTGTGCTAAAAAACATGAGAGAAAAGCATTTAAAGTTGTTTATCACTTCAATTTTGCATTAGAGGATGTTTTTAAAATATCTATAACTCTGCTTTTAAATGATGTAGAATGAAAATCAAAACAGGTTTTGAAAAGTGAAAAGATTAAATTACACGATTCTTGCAAAAAATAAAATTGACCAAAATAGTCAAAAAATGTCATTTTCAACGTAGGCAGTCACCTTAAAATTTGTTTGAATTACCTTTGACATTTAGAACAGTGCGGAATCTTTAGGTCATAGTTTAAAATAGCTTTTATGCTATTTCCGGCTCGATTTTATTTCATTCCTCCTATATTCATCCTGTATCTGGAAATGCCTTGCAACGTACTGTTAAGAAGAGATCTTCACCCCCTCGCACTCCTATGGATTGGTGGACTGCCATGCAGGATTCATGGTGTGAATTGCCTCCAGGATACCTTCAGACATTATTAGAGTCCATGTCACAGCGTGTTCTGGTACATCTGCGTGCTCGTGGGTCCCTACACGATATTAGGCAAGTGTACCAGTATTTTTTTTTTTGGGGGGGGGGCTTTTCAGGGTATATTTTTAATGGGAATTATATCTGGAGATTGAGGTACAACTTTTATTACTATAGAACAATTATAACTCAGCTAATGGCCAAAGTAGTATGAGTTGGATCGTTTTCGTGGTAGCTGGTTGGGTCATAGCGCTACTGTCAACTTTTTGCGACTCAACCTATTCAAAGTGGAAATGACCTTGTAGATATATACAACTTGAAGGAAAGTTTTCTGGGGAATCAGGTTAATCGTTATGACCAGATTCCGATGTTTATTTTCTCTCTACTTTGAATCGTTATAATTAAGTTTCTATACTCTATAGGTAAAAATTGCTTCCGCCTAATGTACAATAAAATCACGAGTCAGGGAGTGGTAAAGTCCGAGAAAAATTTCTTTTATTTGAGCTTATTTCACTAATTTCTAGATAAAAGTTAAGTCCGACATTTTTTTAGAAAAATTATTTTCCAACTTTTAGCGTTAAATAGACATTTCTCTATTTCAACTAAATTAGATTTCTCTTTTCAAGAAAAAATTAATAACTTTTATTCAAGAATACTAGAAGTGGGACTGTTTCAATAAATTGGCTACGGACCAACGTATAACCGAGGTGTCCTGATTGATTCTTGCGACTACATTTAATATTACCCAAATTTTATTTAATAAAACAACACTCCAGAAAAAATATTAGCACTCTAAATACGGATTCATCAATATCTCACACTAAAATTAAAACTTATATAAATGGCCAGGAATCTATTTTGCTAAGGTTTTCTCTTGGACTGTTATGAAAATATACGCGACCATAAAATGCACCCCCTCCCCTCCTCCTTTCTTCCACAACAATACCGTCTTAACTCATTTTGCACTCGCAATATTTAATCATTTACCTGTCCAAAGTAGGGATCAATATCCTTAAGGTCTTTACATTAATCAAATTTTGAAATCATCTTACGTTCTTTGGAATAAGATTGCATAATTTTCCGTATTAAGAACAACCAAAATGTGAGGCCAGACTTGCAATTTTTATGACCCGATGTTTTAGTTTAAGTACGTAAGCGTCAGATATACTTTGTTCGTAATATAAAAAAAAAGTTCATCAGGATATTTCTAGGTAACCGTTTCATTTTTACCGCACGCCTCTAAAATTAATGGAGTGAAATATTGTTCATTACACTACCAATAAATTATTTAATGTTTAGATTAAGAAAGTGCAATGTCTTTTACATTTCGTTTAATTTTATTGTCTAAGAGCGGATAAAAGTATGATTTTGTTTTTCTTCAGAGACTTGCAATAGATACTACAAATTCAAAAAGTATTTTGTTTTAACCTTGAAGTATATGATTTGAAATATTTTAAAGCAAAAAAAGGTTGTATTAAGCACTATTTTAAAAAAATTACACACTACAAAAATTGCATAAATTTAAATCTTACTGTCTACAGACTGGTATTTTTCTAACTTAAAATTTGTAGGATTAATCAATGTCTTAAAAATTTCTGAACCTATATACAACGTCATTTTCTGCAAATATTATAGATTAAATTGCTTCGATTCGTGGGAGTTGAAGAATCTACTTAAATACTGGGCCCAGGATAGCCTAGTGGTAGCGCTTCTCTTTTTGGCACCGAGCGTCCTCGGTTCAAATCTCGACATGTGCCATTAATTACCTCCTTGTCTAGGCAGGATATGGGCACGTCAAATACATAGATCGGAAAGTCCGTCTAGGAAGTCAGAGAGGGTGGGAGAGGATATGATTCTCCCAGATGTCGCCTCTGGGGGTTCTCGGTCAAAATTGAGATGATATTTAGCTAAGATGGTCTCCGACACTTGTGGTGCCAATATACACCAGATCCGATCAATCAGCCGACAAAGCCTAGTTGGACGTGGTCTAGAACTTTCCTGACAAGGGACATTAGAAGCAACAAGAACAATCTACTTTAATAGTTTTCAACGTGCTTAAGTACGGGTAATAGGTACTTCCAAAACTTTTATTTCGCCGTTTGGAAAAATTCATTAAAATTTATGATTGCATTAATCACTTGACTAAAACTCTCATAACTGGAACTTTTAATACAGATAGTAATAAGGACTCTGCCATTATACAATTTGCCGTCCCTAAATATATCGCTAATAAATATATATAAAGCGAAAAGTTTCCCATTTAGGTTTCACTAATTAGCGAAACATAAAAAAAATCGCAAAAAAACTGATCTATGTTCGTGTAAGAATTACAAATTTTTTTATTTTTATTCTTCAGAGAGGGATCAGCGTTTATAGCAAAATCTTTATTTTATCTATAAATATTCCTAGTCTAAAAATTTTAATGTGACCTGTAAATGTGCTAAAACTACTGCTAGGGAATAACGTCGCACATAACGTCTGACCCAAACCGTTAACCGTTAAATACGGCATTGTTGTGCTCAGAGGATGTATACCTGACGTCAAAGCTGTATCTGCCGTCACGTCGTTACTGATATTTTGATGCCTGTAAAAATCAACTTCGACTGTGACGTTTTCACTCAAACAAGATGTTGTTAATATAAAGGTATATAGTATATTCGGCTTAGCAGATATTGTGGTGATCAGCCATCGTTAACAGCATAGTAACAAAGTTTACTTTCTGACATCTACAGTGTGTGCGCACACTGTAGATGAAATTAAAATTCTTAGAGCTGTTTTTATGACCTTAAAGCAGTAATCAGCAACGCGGTACCCACAAAAGAATTTTAGAATGCCCACCGTTGAAAAATGTAAATTTTAGATATTTGAACAACAAACGCTCGTAGTTGTAATGGATAATTTTAGTAAAAAAAATCGTAAAACCGTAAAAATCAAAAACCGAACAGCTTGCTCTCTCAACAACATCGCTATGATTCAACTTCTTTTTCCAGCTCTGAAATTGAACTCTCTTTGCGCGTCAGCATATGCTTGTGAATCTTTGTTTACCAGTATGAAATACACTGCTGGCCACCCAAATTGCAACACCAAGAAAGACAAGAGATATCGCAACAAAATTTATTTTGTAGATAACATGTTGACCAAGTATCAAATGATTAAATTTATAGACTTCTGTGAAGTGTGGTTCCTGCCAAAATCAGTAGCCAGAGTAGCCGCCATTGTTGGAGATCACCGCTGCCACACGCCTCGGCATTGATTCAAAGAGACTTTGGATGAGTTCTTGGGGTACAGCAGACCAAGCAGCTTCCACACGTTGCCAAAGTTGATCTGCTGTAGCAGCTGGGGATGGAATCTGGGTCAATCGTAGAGCAACCATGGACCACATGTTTTCGATCGGCGAAAGATCCGGAGAGCGAGGCGGCCACGGAAGCAATTCAATCTGGCGATTGACGATGAACCATAGGACAATGCGTGCCACGTGTGGTAGCTCATTATCCTGTTGAAATATGGCAGTGGGCAAGCCCTGAAGGTAAGGAAGGACAACTGGCTCCAACACCTCTGAGATGTAGCGCTGGCTGTTTAAAGTACCGGCAATGCGTACTAGAGGTGTGCGAGAGTGATATCCAATACCGCCCCATAACATAATACCCGGTGCAGGACCAGTGTGGCGGTGCATAACGCAGCTGTTCAGCATCCTTTCTTCACGGTGTCTCCAGACTCGAATGCGACCATCGTGGTGTTGCAGACAGAAGCGTGACTCGTCAGTAAAGACAATATCATTCCATTCTGCCGTCCACATCCTTCTGTCATCGCACCATTGGCGGCGGAGATGTCTGTGGTTCTGCGTCAAGGGTAGACAAAGCAATGGACGTCTTGCGGACAGACCACTCTGCTGAAAACGGCGTCGAATGGTACGCGCAGACACTGGATGATGCGTTACAGACTGCATGTGCTGTGCTATGGTTCGTGATGTGACTGAGCGATCCGTCACTGCCATGCGCACAATTTGCCTGTCATCACGTGAAGTGGTGCGCTGAGGTGGATGCGATCGAACACGCCGGTCCGTCGTACCCTCCTGCATCCAACGATCACATATCCGCATTACAGTTGTTTGGTTTCGTCCAATACGACTACCGATTTCCCTGAAAGATAATCCCCAATCTCGGTAGGTCACTATCCTTCCTCTGTCGAACTCGGATACTTGATCAAAAGATGATCGCTGTTTTCGACGAGGCATAATTGATCGTTTTTTTGAAAAAACCACAAGAAAAACACAATTGCCGAACTTGAAATCGTCGATATCTCCAAGCCTTAAATAGCGCTTTGAAGTGGCGTCACAGGCGCGCATGATGTACGTCTGCGCTGAAATTCTAATCATTTGCATATCTCACCTCTGTTAATGCATGTTGTAAATTTCATGTTATTTGCATGTTTCCTTCAGGGTGTTGCATTTACAGTGGTCAGCATTGTACTTAAAATTAAAGTACCGATCAAGCCTATTTTACACTCATTTGAACAAATGCCTGAGAACTCGTTTGGTTTGGTGCGGCCGGTTACGAAAAGCGATTACTTAAAGCCGGTTCCGAACGGCTATGAACATCCATGCCAAGAGTGGGATTCGAACCCACAGATTCTGGCATCGAAAGCCAACACTCCAGCCATTCGGCCATCGTCCGACCATGAGAACTGGGAATTCAACTTATGTACCACACTACGAAGAGCTGACCGCAGATTTGTAATGTCAAATATCGCATTAATTGCCAATTTTAATATTGTTTTAATTAAATTAAAATTTGAATTTATGCATTAAAAATTTATGTCGCGTTAATATTTTCATGTTTAATATTAACCTTCCCCCCTCCTCCTCTTCAAGCAGCGCTGCCCGCCACATTTTTGTAATATGCCCTCTTCGTAAAAAAGGTTGCAGACACCTTCCTTAACCCTTTGAGGGGCGCCGTTTGCACAGTGCAAACGCCTAAATCTAGTCTTATTTTCAATTGCATTCAATGTATTCCAGTTCAATGAGCAGAAAAATGGTTAGTCATGCCATCTGGTAGCAATTTAAGGAAGTAAAAACATTTTGCAACCTTTAATTGGAAAAATTTTCAAGATTCTTTAGGTTAAAAAAAATCGGGGGAAAAATCTGTACCGTGCAAACGGGGGAGGTTGTTGCCCCTGAAAGGGTTAAAGGGTTATATAAACAACAATTATTATCAAACATTATATTACAGGGATTTTCATGTGATTACCCATTCAGACCCGCTTTGGAAGTCCTATTTAGAGTATATTTATAGACAATGACTGATAGTATTTTTCATATTGCAAAGCTGAAAATGAGGTAGAATAGTTAACATAAAAATTGCATATTTTTAGTTTAACTAAGTACCGGTATCAATAAACGAAACAGTTCCTGACAATATGTATCTACATCTAAACTATCTAAAATGCCTCGAAGGATAAACTTTCGGAGTTAATGAACGGACTCTAAATGTGTAAATAAACTCTAGCATGAAATATAATAGAACTCGAATGCACTCCCGACGCTTACCTTATTTTGAATCAATATCACATGCCTTCCAGTTAGTCGAGATTATTTCCAATACTCGATATCAGTGAATTTCCAATGCTTGAAAATAAGGAAATAATGGCTAGAGATTTATGGTTTGTGAATAGATTTATGGTTCGTAAACATTTTGTGATTATTATTTCTCATTTGAAACGACCGTGTTACAGGATGATTTTCACCCTCTTTTATCTCCCACATTCGAAACCCCCTCGGGTAGCAATTCTATTCCTCCAAAAGTTAAAGTTAAACAGAAAAAAAAGAGTTATTTTCTTATCCAAACGAGAAAATAATACCCGATTCTATCTTAGTGGAGATAAATGGATTGCTCGTTTGTTTTTCTCGAAATATCTTAGAAAAGTAGAGGGAAAAAACCTTATTGGGAAACTCTGATTGTTTTTTTTTCTTTGTAATCATCCTAAACACAAAGGGAAACTAAACTGGTTATATTTTAGGAATATAACAAGATAGGAGAATTATGTTCTATTTGATGAATTTTGACACTGCTAAGGGGGAATCAGATAAAAGTTTTGTTTAGTTTTTTCTTCAGAGACATGCAAAATTAAAATTTGGATTCAGAGTTTCCCAATTGGTAGCAAAACGAAATGTATTTCAAGTTCAAATACTGTTTTGCAAACTTGACTTAAACTTGAAGCCTATTTCTAATATTCTTCATACGAAATATTGAAATAAGCTAATATTTATTGTAATGTATTATCACCTTTAATGCTTCTTATTATTTGCATTTAACATTATTAGTGGCTGCTTCTTTTATCCTCCGATTTCATTCAGCACTTTTTGCATTTCACCTTGGCTCTAGGACATAAGCATATTAAGTCGATGCATCAGTAGACATCACGTATCTTCAGTTCCAATTTTAAGCCTACTCTAGTATTTTTATTAATTTAAAATAAATAAAAGCATATCTTTGATTTTTTTATTTTGCATATTAATGTAGACGCTCAAATTAAGAGCGGGTAGTGTTTTTTACATTTTTTTTTACAGGTTTGCATTTTTTGCAGGTTTTCCTTTTGTGGTTAGAAATGTTTTTCAATTTTTTTATATATAAAATTTTGGAAAAGACTTTTTTTTAAATTTATGTTATGAAGCAATAAATTAATTTAATGAGTTTATAACATTGAAAATTTTATAAATCTTTAATTTTTATTATATTATATTTAAAAAATATAATTTCCATTTTATTATATTATTGCATTTTAAAAATTTTAATCACTTTAAAAGGCAGAAAAAAAATCAGTTATTATAGTGATTTTAGCTTTAAAGAAAATGTTTTCAGAATTTTCCGAAGGCAGCTTGATAAAAATAGAAAAAAAAATCACCGGCCAAATTTTCGTAGACATACCTTGAAAGGAATTTCAGATATGTCTTTTCAAAGATGGCAAATCGGAAAAAAATCCTGCCCTTAAGTAAATAGACTGAAAAATAAAATGTAGAGCAATAGTATGAGAGTGTCCATAGACAGTGCAGCATAAAAATGTCATATCTCGAAAAGAAACCATTCTAGAAGCATATGATTTATGTTACTGGACTCTAAAAGCTCTACAGCTTGCTTTGACCAAGAAATACAAGACGTGTTTTTTTCAGAATGATTTCCAGACTCCTCTGGGCTAAAATGTTCTATTATTCTAAAAATATAGTAAGAGAAAAGGGGATTTTCGTACAATTTTTAAGTTTTCGTGTCTCATCTTGATGATTATTTTTCTGCAAAGACACTAATCACTTACTTATTTAAACAAAATTTACACATGAAAGAGTATTCTCTAAGACTTTTAGTTACATTTTTATTGAACACGCTTCAAAACATTTATAAAGTGTTTATTTTTTAAATGGATCAAATATTTCTCATTGATGTATACCAGATATTTCCAGACAAAAGAAAGATATATAGAATAAATATTACAAATAAAGAACTGTTCAGTCTTCATAAAAGACTTACTATTTTTATTTTTATTTTTAAATAATTCATTATAATAATTGTTTAATTTTATTCATCATATTGTTTGTAATTTGTATTCTAATTGTGTTTCTGGTCAATAGACTAGCATCACTATGTAACTTCTTTTTACTTCAAAATAAAATGTTTTTTATTCTGCTTCTGTTGCACATTCGATTCTGAGTAATGGCAAGAAAATGGCTAAGAAATGTTTAATCTGTTATGGTGTATATTCTATTCTAAGCAATGCCATGTAAGAATTCAAAAATTGCTATGTTGGATGAGATTCTGTTTTTCTTTTTTTTTTGTTAAAAAATTCTGTGCAGATTATTGTTCAAACTATTAACATTTTGCAGTCAATTATTCATTTTGTAAAACCTAATTCCGAAGGGTTATTCAGTGTGTCATGAATTCAATAGTTATGTGTTAAAAGGAAGTCAATTATTAAATGAATTTTAAGGAAAAGTGCATAGAACTAAGTCTTTTAGTGTTGACTTATTATTCAAGTAATATTCAGATGATGTTAAAGGTAAGCCATTCCAGTATTACCTTCATTAAAAGAAGTAAGAAGATTGAGTAGTTGCACTTAAACAAGAATATTAAAAATTTTTGTTAATGGATTCATATACTGTCCACTTAGATATAAAGTTATATTCACAAAATAACTCACCCCACAAAAACTTATAGCAATACAACTACATTCAATTTCCTCTTTGAGACGTTTTAACTTTTCGTCGAAAGTGATGTATGCGCTTTCTTGGAAAGGAACATCTGGATGTTGATGTCCCTTGAAGTAAATTCTGTTAATTCTTATAGCGAAAGGATGGTGTGCTGTCATTCCCCAACAGTAAAGCGAGAGGGCAGTTTAAAAGAAAGCAGGTGATATATCCTGCTCGAAATAGCTTGTTTAGATTAATGAAGATGGATGTTCAGAGATACTAGATTTGATTGCCTGCAGTGGCTTCCATTGTTCTCCAAAAGATACCTCGCGTATTTCTTTAACATTTGTTATCGGGAGTGCAGTTTAGTATGTTCAAGATTATTTTTATCCATTTCAAGTCAGAATGTAAGAATTTAATGCCTTAATATATTCTCCGTTGACTCCTTATGATGGAAATGCAAATAAATTCTTTCGACTGTTGAAATCGAGTGATTGAATTTTTAAAAAGTCAAATGCTTATAACTAACACTTTTCCATCGTAATATGATAAAATTACCTACCAAAAGCTCTTTCCTGTTTTTTTTGTTAATTTAAAAAAGGGGTGTTTCTATTCATGAAACAAATGAAAAGTTTTGGAATAGCACGTGGTTTTAATGTCTGTTAAATTTAGCTTACCTCTGCACGATAAAACAATCATTTAGTATATTTTTTTCTTTATGGGTCATTAGGGTGCTTTATAGGAGCAGGGCCTTTTTATCGCATGGACAATTCGGAACTTTGCCCAGGGCCCCCTGATCCTAGGGGCCCCCAAAACTGTCCTCTTTAACGATGTTTCTCAACACTAAAATAGATAGGGCTCCAGATAAGTGAAAGTTTTTAATTTCGCTTTCTGCTTTAGGGAAAATGTTAAACTATCAGGTTGTATCAGACGTGCAGCAGAAGGTGAAAGGCGTTTTCAACTTGATGTGAAACAAGTTTATGAATGCTGCATCTTATGAGCCATACACTGTAATAGTAAATATAGGACTCTCATGCAGGGTTGTTTGGTTTGAATCGTTATTTGAATCAAAATTTAAATCAGACGAATTTTTTAACCCTGATTTTTAAGAACTTTTCCTCACACGCTTGGTGTATGCACCTAGTACTTCTAATAGTATAGTCCATGGATAGTTCTTATTTTTATAAATGTTCGGAAGGGGGGGGGGCCCTAAATAGCATCTGCCCAAGGGCCCCAGCATTCATAATCGGTACCTGTAAAATAATACCTAAAGGAAACATGTGTCCAACATTTTGCAGAACTGTCTATCGTTTTCATGCTTGTATATCTATTAGTGATGCGACATCAATAACAAAACATTGATGTTTTGAAACATCGATGTTCAATATTACAACATCGATGCTAATAAAACATCGCCCAAAAACCATCGATGTTTTTAAACATCGATGTTTTAGAACATCCATTTTTTAAAACTGGTTTAGTAATCTCTAACATTAATGTTACTTCCGTTAGTCGTGGGGGGAGGGGGTGATTTAATTTTACTCTCTGATTGGGCAGGCACAAATGACAAAAACTTGGTTGCTTTGGGCTACATTCATGACTCAAAATTCTCGTTGTAAATACCGCCATGTTTTGCCTTCAAATGTCCAGATAAATTCGTGGTATTGCCAGAAGTTTTGAGGGACTTAAGGCAAATATTGCATTTCGCTAATTTGTCAGTGGTTTTGTAAAAATATTTCTAAACGGTACTTTTGGGTGGCATCTTACTAATAATATTAACGTCAACTTATATAAAACCAGAACAAAACAAAAACTTAAATGGATACACTCGTGTATATACTATTTGTAAAATAAAATCCCATGGAAGGTTTTGGAGTGCCAGGAACATTCCAAGCGCTCTGATTGGTTCATTGGTTGTTAATTGCCATTTGTCTGTTTGCTAAGGAATCATTCCCCCTTTTCTATTCGTCCTTTTCAGAATTCAGACTTACATTTACCGAGTGTGAAAATTATGCTACGTGGTAAATTTTTTTTATTACGGTACTTTTTCTTAAAAAAAAACATCGAGACAACGTAAAACATCGAGCACAAAACATCGATGTTAAAAAAGCATCGGCTTCAATAAATCGATGTTTAAAACATCCATGTCGCATCCCTAATATCTATCTTTATGCTGAAATCGTTAATCAGTGCTTAGCAAGTTAATGTCCACTTGAAGTTAAGTGCAACATTTTACCAGGGGTGCAAACAATATCTGTTACAATCTACAGACAAATTGAGACACAGTTTTTGGTCACATACAAATATTAATTCAAACAAGTATAAACTTGCTTGAATTTGACAAATGAGCCCCATTTGGTAATTCTGTAATGGAACTCATAAAATCAAAAGGCCCAAATGGTTAAGGAAACGAGTATTTGGAACCATGTTAAAGAAATACATTACGGAATTATGCTTGTAGTTGCACCCCTAAACTACATAAAAGACATTAAGATGATGCAAGAAATTAAAAATGAATCCTTTGCATCTACCTTACTTTTATAGTTAAAATAATTATATGATTTCTTCTTTTTTTTTCCTTAAAAATATTATCAGTAATCATGAAGTTATAATATTGTAAAACAGTGCAGTGTTTTTTTTTTTTTGCTTGTGTGGAATGAAGTTTTTGCTATTAAACTAATAAAAGCATATTCAATTGTATGAAACTTTCACACATTTTTAATCGTTTGCTTAACAAAGCTTCGTTTACGACACATTGCATTTGCACTCTAAGAAAATGCTGGATGGTAATTTGAACATCGCCGTGTAAGGGCCTGTTCACATAGAATCCGTAAGCATCAGCGGTTCTCGTATTGACATATTTTAAACCAATCACAGACCTTAACAATTCACGACAAATTGTTTGTAGGTTTGTAATTGGTTAAATATATTTCAAAACGATCAACACTGACGCTGACGGATTGTACGTGAACAGGCCGTAATCCGGTGCGAAGACTCCACATTCCTTGTTTGAAAGCTTTTGTGATATCGTTTTTGACTACAAATATTATTCATTAATTGCCTTACTATAAACACTGCTGTTGGTAAATCGTATCTTAAGAGTGTTAAGGTACTTGGAAATAGAATTGAAATTTTAAAACTTTTAACTAGTTGTTTTTACAATATTTAGCCTAGTTGAAACTGAAAGAGAAAATCTGAGATTGAAGATTCACTACTGAACTTTGATTTATTTTGGAGTCAAATTATGAAAAATTATGTGAACGAAAAATTATGTGATTTTAAACTTATACTTCTTTACAAAACAAAAACTCACTCTTAAGAGTCCCTGCTTGAAATATATATATATATGTGTGTGTGTGTGTGTAATATCCCCATTGCGTAAGAACCTTAAATTATAACCTGGAAGGGAAAACTAGCTCATATTTACATGGTTGCACATGGTTGCTGTAGACTCAGCCTGTAAGGAATAAAAGTTAGATTTAAATGCAGTCGGGCCAAACTTCTTAGCACATCGTTTATTAGCACGGAAATACATCCGTTCATTCCAGAAGAACGGCTTGGAATAATATCACCTTTCAACAGTAAACACGAGAGGGCAAGGTAGACATGCGACTATTATTTGTAGGGGCAGCAGATTTAGGGGCTCAGGAAGCTAACCCACTCCTGAATTCGGACATATATACAGGTAAAAATTCAAAGGTATGCAATTCATGGGAGGTTCTGCGGATAAAGGTTTTAAAGCGATAAATTAATATTACTGGGGACTAGACTTGGGAAAGGGAATGTAAATGCTAGAATGGAGGGCATGGTATTTAAGATATTACTTACACACGAGCGCATATATATATATATATATATATATATATATATATATGTGTGTGTGTGTGTGTGTCAAGTTTGGTGTTTGGTGGGAATCGGAGTTACAATTACTGGCAATTATTTCATCAACAAAAGAGAAATGTTGTTCCCTTCATTCGTCATTGAATATGCAATCAGAACATATTCTATACCTTTTCTCCCCATGTAAACAGTATTACAAACAAGTAGAGACATTTCTATGATAAAACAGAATAACGTTACTTTTTTGCAACTATTTACGTTTACAATATTATGTTATACTACAACTTTTCATTAATGGCAACGGCTTATATGTTACAACAATTTCCCACACATAACTTTTTATCCATGTACTAATACATATTTCATTGCATTATCCAACACACAAACATGCCATAGATATGTCTAACCATATGACAGTTTCATTTTGTACACAATAGCTTAATTAGTGTAAAAGAAAATATAGTTCTGTATGCCTGTTTCCATTAATATGCATTTCCACTAACGAGGGGAAGCTATTTATCAAACGAGTACGCGGGGAACAGGCACTTAAAGGTATCTGTTCCTTCCATGAATTAATGTCTGAAAGACAAACTGCCTCCTCGAAATTAGAAATGATTTAGAACGACACTATATACGAAGACGCGAAAAAGAGCTTTCCATTATGTACAGAAAAATATCCCAAAGTACCTCTGCTAGGTAATTTCAAAATAAATCACTGTGTAAAATGAATAGTGGTACTTGAAGCAATCAATATGTCGGTATCCCCCAATTTTTAAAAGATTTCTAGGGAAGGCAAAGATTAATGGAAAAGATTTCTTTTTATGTTGGTTAGATTTATTTTAAGTAGAGCTTAGATCCCTTTCAATATTGATACAAATTTTTTTAAAAATACTTCAATAACACAAGTGTGTTTTCAATTTATTCAACTTTTAATTACTTAAAGGTTTTGTGTTTAAAGTTTCGTCACGAAAAATAGATCAAATAATCTATTCTCAGTTCAACACCTTCTAAGACTGAATGAAATACAGATACCCCAGTCAACAACACAGCGTATGATTCCGCAGTGCGAAAAATCGAGGGGTAAATTTGTAGTTGGTAAACAAACTTTAAAGGAAATAAAACGAAACGTATTGTTGTTAAATGGAAGTTCATGTAAAACACTCACTTAAATAGACAAACACCTGTTAAATAGATATTTTAAGTAACAGATTTTTTGAAAATCAAATTAAATAACTGTAGTAAGTTGTGCTCTCTTAATATTTCTTTGTTCTAATTTCAAGAATATTCTCAGATTCTGGCAGTTTTTTTGAAAACATGATCTTTACGAACTGTTTTGAATGGACATCTATTAAAACTCAAATAAAAAGCAATTTTTTTTTCTAACGCATCAGGCACTTAACATTTCAACATTCGCCTATCTCACACAGTGATTTTGAAGGATTTTTTATTATGGGAGCCCCATATAGGTGAAACAATATCGCTCCTTATAATTGGGCAGCACAGGAACGCCCATGCCTTAGTCGGGATTCAAACCTGAGCCCACTCCGTGAGAGTTCAAGTCGCTACCCAATATACGATGCGAATAGCTTAAAAGACAATATAAACGTGCATTTTAATAATCTAAACTTAATTTATGTTATGTCAAAGAAAATCTGTAATTTCCCTTTTCTCGTTTCTAATTTGTATCAGTTTTAGCAATACTGTCGATTAAGTGTGGAAATGTGGTCCTGATGAATTGTGCCGCAGAAAAAAATTCATTTAGTGGCTTCAGTCCATTTAACACTCCATTGCTATCCTAAAAAAACTTACGTCATTGCTATCGTTGTATCTGTGAGATACATGACATAAAAAAAGGTGTGTGTATCAGTGTACACGCGTTAGAAGTGAAACTTCTTCAGGTTATATATAATTGCTGCTGAGATAATAGACTTTCTTCAATTGGTATATGTTCACTTATTTCATCTTCAAGCATAGTGTCAAAGTTATTGTCTTCAAAAAAGGACTCATCAATTTTTATGTCATACAAAGTATATAGTAGTGAATTTATTAAAAACTGTATCCAAGTTTTTATAGTACCTTTTTGATAATACCGTGCAAATAACTTGACTTGTGAATTTTTTTGCGTTTAATATGCACATTGATACATTGATCATCAGCCAGATTTCTAGGAAGACTACTAACCATTGAATTAACACATACTGGAATATTAATTACTTGACCGCAAATACCATATTGACCATAAACGTGTCTTAGCCTTCTAATTCGCATAAATGGGATTCGAGGAGAAATCAACTTTTCTGACAATAAGTCTATTGGTGGTAAATGTTCAGTTTTTTTCGGAAATTTGAATCCATTAAAAGTAACCACCGTAGGAATATTTTTCTTGTTCAAAGATTGTCTGCACGTGTTACACACAGCAATGTTGTTTCTATCGAGATGTGGAACTATTATTTTTAAAATATCGTCATAACCAAGAGATGGAGATTGTAAATCCTTTTTAAACCATAGTCTATCACAAACTGAACACGCATGACCAAATGGATTTTCAACAAATTTTTTTTTTAATTCATCGTGAGCGAGACGAGAACGTTGAAAATCCATGTAAAGTAATTGTATAGCATCTTCATTTTGAAATTCTTGAATTGGTCTTGATTCAACAAAATTTTGATTTTGACATCTGTATTCTTGGATACGCTCTGTTATTGTGTTTTGACGGTTAATGTTTATATATTGAGCAGAAGTATTGGTTTGAGAGTGATGAGCATCAACTTCAACGACTCTTTCGTTTTCATATTCCATTAAATTTCTGGATTCGGAAAATTCAGGCCCATTTTCAATGTTATCACTAGCTTCATTAATAATATTATCATTTTTTATGATGAATAATTAAGCAAACATCGCTCGTTGCCTGAATTTGATTCCTTTTCCGGGCTCTGTACTCTCGCATACGTTCTGCTGCTGTTTTTGGACGCTTAGAATTTGTATTCTGAATAGAAGTAATGGTCTGAGAGCAATGGCGGTGATGGACCTCAACTTCACAAACTATTTCATTTGGAAATTCCATTGAGTTTGTTGCCTCCTAGATGAGCCAGCGTAATAAGAATACTACAATATCAACACCAAATCTTTTATTCACCAACTAACGTAAATCTCACTGTCCCTCGACTCCCCATTTATTCAACGAAAATCTACTTTTAGCACTCAAAATGCCCCCAGATTTCTTATCAGTAAAATTCCTCTTGAGGGGGAGAAAGGGTTGTATATTGAGCTACTACAAGATTGGCTACTTCTCGCTTCCCCGAATTACGCAGGCATAGTCCATAGGACCATAGGACAAGTGTTTTAATTGAGTTGCCTAGGCCAACACCTTCAAACTCAGATATTTCATAAATATAGCAACGAAGAGCTGGAATTGTTCAGAAGTAGAAAATGTTCATTGTGTAACGTCAAAAGTTCAAGAAATGCTACACAAAAAGTGAAGCAAAGAGTCTTCTGGTCTGTACTCAGGCATAGTCGCTTCTCTTGCGTCGCTTTGTTTGTTTACAGTATTTCTCGCCGCTTGGCGCATTCTTGACTGGAAGTGCAGCAACGCATTTCCGTAACGCAGAATCGTAACATGAATGACTAAATTTTCCCCTCACCGCCGATAAAGAAGTTTCACTTCAAAAACTATGATATATCAATTTTTACACTATTATTTCCTGGAAAATGGGGGTAAATTACTAAAGGTATGCATTGTTATGCTTACGGAAAAATTTTCTGATAACGTTTGGAGCAGAGAGACATCACTGAACCAATTATCAGCAGTGACATTACGTCCGGTGTTAGTGATGGGAGTAATCAATCTTTCTACTATGTCTGTTCTCTTGTTGCTCAATTGGTATGGCCCGTCCGTTTGCTTTCCAGCATAAATTTCCAAATTGGTTGAATAAAACATTTTGGAATAAACAACAATCCACAAAAATACAGCTACAAAACAAAAAATCAGATTGATCCAAAATACTTAAGAATCTGCTGTCGTCGTATCTGAGAGATAAAAGGCTTGTGATGTCAATAACCTTTACTTTATAAGAACGAAAATTAAACTGACATCTAGCACCCCTCCTGCTAGGAAGATAGGCGGGGGAAGCAGCCTCCCTCTCTACAGATGGACTTGCAGTCAGCAAAAATAGTTACCGTGTATCTCATGGATACAAGGTTAGTAATCGAGTGTTAACGTGGCAAAGAAAAAGGGCCTGGCTCTACTACTTTCGAGCTGACGTAGACAACAGAATTCTATGAAAACGCAAATCAATACTCAGAACAAAAACTGTTAGATTTTTACTATTGGAATTAAGACCTCAACTAAAGGTGTTGAAATAGACACCCTGTGGGGAGTCAGAGAGTGACACTGTACTAAACTTAGCAGCCGAGAAGTTTTATAGTAGCAATTATCGCTTATCTCAATAGAATAAAAATTAAAATAGAACAGAAATAATATCCAGAAAAAACCCATAAAAGCTAATATTTAGGCAGTAAAATAAAAGTACTCTTCTAAATGATACTTTAAACGATGGTTACTTACTACTTCGCAAGTGAAAAGTAGACTTTAGATGATTTATACCAATCGCAAGTAAGGATTTATTGGGAGGAAAATTCGAGACGGTTTTCTTTATTATGCTTGAGAATGAAGGACTCTTGGTGGTTAGAGATTAAAAGGCTAATAAAAACGTTTTGCTTTATATGACATCCAGCTCTTGCGATTGCACACTCAATTTTTAATAGAGCAATCCTCACTTTGCCTGGAGGGTGGATACTTCAGATTTTTGAAAGGCCTTTCAAGTACTATTGTCTAAGAAAAGAAAATGGCAGCGTCCTCTGTTTTTCTTAGACAAGAAATAAAATTTCGATCGAGGTAGATTTATGTATCAAAATTAACTAAACCAAGCTACATCGTTTACGTGCACATTAGAGATTTAAAACATATTTAAAGACATTGCAAAAATCCGAAAAAAATATCTGTGCACACAATGTATATTTTCTCTTTAAAAGCAGAGCAGCTGATGTACTTCATTGACTTCACTGCAAACAACTGCATTTCAAGGAATAGGTTAGGTGAACATTGAGTCAAACAACCATGACAATGGTCTTTTGACTCAATACCGGAAACACGTAGGGCCACTCCAGAGGGCAATTAATCTGCTTTAGACTCTAAGTTCTCGTCTTTTTAGCCCTCATGCTGCATCTTAGGAAAAATAAGACAATCAACCAACCATCAACCTCCAACGAAGGGACACAATGTACAAGTAACTTGAATTTCCTAAATGTCAAGGGTAATTTATGTTCCGAGTAATAGGTGTCAAGCAACAAAATACAAATTTGTTTGGTTCATGGCTAATGTGTTTCAAGACGATACCCACGTTTCTCGATTTTCCCTATATCTTTGGAGTGTTTTTTTTCAAAGAAAATTAATTTCGTATGTTAAAAAGTACTTTATTGATGAGTTAAGACAAAATGAGATCAGTTTCTGAACTAAAAAATCAGTGAAAAAGTCATACTTTTGCATTCTGATTTCAAGTTTTACAAGGTGCGCCCATAAAGTAACCCGACAATGTTTTATAAATAAGAAAAATATTACTCACCTGAAAATAAATTTATGTCCTTCAAAATAATCGCCAAAAGGGAGTCTATACAATTTTCTAACTTTTCTTCAAGTCATCGAAACACTGTTTATAGGCGTTGGAACTCACCGTTCGCAAAATACGAATAACATTTGATTTAATATCCGAGACGTTTTCGAATCTCTATCCTTTTATGGCCATCTTAAGCTTCGGAAAAAGGAAAAAAAATCAGCTGGCGATAAGTAACAACTCAGCAACTTTCAGAAATGCTTGGGATAAGCAAAAAAAAAAGCTGTAGATTAATTTTAATGGAAAATTTGAAAATGAAAAAAGTTTGTGCTAGATTTATGCCTCGGATTTTGACAGAACAGCAAAAAGAAGACAGAAAAGCTTGCTGTGAAGATTTGATGACTACTGTGCAACAGGACAACAATTTCCTAAAGTGTATTATAGCAGGAGATGAGACCTGGTGTCTACAAAACGACACATAAACCAAAAGGCAAAGTGCACAGTGGAAAGGACCGTCTTATCCCATACAAAAAAAAGCACGGATGTCAAAATCAAAGACTAAGGTGATGTTGATTGCATTTTTTGATTACAAAGGACTTATTCACCACGAATTTGTTCCTGAAAATAAAAAAATAATAATCAGTATTTTTACTATGAGGTGCTTTTTCGATTAAGAAACAGGATAAGGCGAGTTTGGAAGGAAGCGTTCGATTCTGGGCAATGGTTTCTTTTACATGATAATGCAAGGCCCCATATAACAATGTCTGTACAACACTATCTTGATAAGCATTCAATTACAGTGATAAATCCCCCACCATATTCTCCTGACTTATCGCCAGCTGAATTTTATTCCTTTTTCCCAAGCTTAAGATGGCAATGAAAGGGCAGAGATTCGAAAACGTCTCGGATATTAAATCCAATGTTACGCGTATTTTGCGATTTGTTAGTTCCAACGCCTATAAACAGTGTTTCGATGACTTGAAGAAATGTTAGAAAATTGTATAGACTCCCCTTTGGCGATTATTTTGAAGGACATAAATTTATTTGAAGGTGAGTAATATTTTTCTTATTTATAAAAAAAATGTCCAGTTACTTTATTGGTGCACCTTGTATTTAGCAACTATACAGATGTCTCGGGACATCTGTTATGTCTCGGGACAAATTTTAATCAGTCTCCTTTCCAACCTTGAACCTATTTGAAGCTGAAGCACCAAAAAATACTGTTACAGGTCGAAAAAATATTCCCTTTTAAATCATCAAGTTTTCCGAAACATCAAAAATATAATTTTATTTACAATGTTACATGTTCAATCTTGCCCTTTTGATAGCTATGTTAGTGCGAATGCTAACATCTTACTGATAAGCCGGTAGAGAGTACAATTTCACGTAGGCAAAATGATGTCACACAGGCACCGCCACCTACATTCACAAACTTTCCCCACATTAGTGTATCACTTTCCTCAGATTAATCGTTATCAATCAAATATTAAAGATACGCTTTTTTACTGAACCAAATTCAGGCAAACATCTATTCACATTAATTCAATTTCTTACGATGAGGATACGCAGCATTAAATGGCGAGAAGTGTAAGCATTCTTAATATCAGGTTAAAGTTCTCTAAAGTCCACGCTAAAGAGAATTCGTTGGCTTGTGATACGTACATACTTTGGGTATATAACTGGATTTAATTCAGGAATATTTGTAAAACATATTATTTTCTTTGATTTTTCGTAAAAAACTATAAATTTCATTTTAAAAGTTAATTCTTGTCAGAAAACATTTATTTATGGGGACTTTAGCATGTATCTTGCAGCATAGGGATTTTGTTATGGTAACACGATGGTTTAAATTATATTTTGAACAATATTAAATGCTTTTTAAATGTTGTTTTGGAAGTTCTCAAGATATATAACTACTTTTGAGACTGGGAAATCTAAATTAAATATTCATAATTCCTTTGCATGTGTTTTAGACATCGATTTAGATGTAGATGTCATACGTTATATTTTCTGCATTATGCTACGTGATATATAACCCTAAATAATGCAATTGCTTTAGGCATATATGACACTTATTCAGTAGCCAAGTTCATTGCCCCATTTGTCTATGTTTCAACATTTTTGGGCGGTAAAAATTTATCTAGTCATAAGAAGAAAGAAAAAGTATGAATTATTTACGCATCACCAAAGTATAAAAAAGGCTACGACACTAATATAAATTTAAAAAATAATAATCGCTATACGGTTCGAATTAGAGAATAAAGACAGGCCATGCCAAATGCTATGCAACATAGATTTGTAAGAATCTATTTGCCATTTTAAGTCTTATATTCCAGACGATAGAACAAAAGTTTTATTTTGAAGGCAAGTGAATCATTAAAAATGAATTCGCCCTCTGAAATGGCTTTGTAAGACTTATGATAACAGATGTGATTTTCCAGACAAAGATATCACCTTAGATACTTTGCAGCGACTTCCATTTGCAAGAAAGCAGGTACTTTATATTTTCTCTATTCTTATTGTGAAAAGATGGATTAAGACAACTTATTTTTATTCTACTTTTGACGTAAAAACCCAAATGCTTTGTATTTTCTCTTTTTAGAATAGCTTTAATTCCTTGTTCCTAGAATAAAATGTAAAGCCTTTTTTCATTGAACATTCATCTGCGGTATTTTAAGAAACGTTTTCGATGGATTTACTTTCTTAAAGACGCTATAATATCCGAACAAAAACACAAGAAATGTATCAATTTATCTTATTCAATTCTATAGTTAAAATGAAAATTGTACTATTAGAATTTATACAATTTTAGAGTTGAATACTTTAAATTGCACCTATGTAAGAACTTTAACCTGATATTGTACCCATGTAAAAAGTTTACAAGCTTTAAAAGAAAGTTATTTTAATTGCAGGAAATAGCCCACTTTTGAAAATGTTACTATATAAAAATGTTTCCTTCCTACCTAATACTTTTATTAGTAAAACATTTTGGTTGTTGTTGTTGTTGTCGTGTCTACGAAGGGTGCAGATGAAAAAAGTTTAGATAGAACCAAAAGCCAGGATAATAGCAACTGCTAGATCAGGTGCCTGTGAGCTGTAGAGGGCAGCCACAACGGCTGGGCAGTCAAAGATATGATCCGGCGAAAGCTGGGTTTCTGGACAATTTCTACAGTTGGTAAAGGATCTTGTGCAGCCACGCTGGATTTTCATACCCTTGAAGTATTTAGCTCTTATGATAAAGGTACACGTGAGAGAAAATATCGAGATCAGTATCAGGGTGTTGTCCATTTGAGATCACTTACGCTCTCGACACAGTTTCGTGAGACTCTACAGTCACTGCAGTCTCGTGACCAGGAACATATCGTGTCGACTTGAGAGTCAACTCGCAGTCAGTCGTGTCATTTGATCGCAATTTGTTTATTTTTATCTTTTCTTTCCAAATGGATTCGCGTCAGGCCCTAAATTTTATAATTGCGTATAAAATTGTGAAAAAGCGGAAGGTGAAAAAAAAGGAGAGTTGGGTAAGGAAATGGGTGGATCAACGAAATGAATTCGGAGCTTGTTCAACACTCGTAAATGAGTTGCGGTTGGAAAATGCACAACAGTTCAGAAATTTTATTCGGATGCCTGCAGTGCAATTTGAAATGTTTCTAAATTTATTAAAACACCAGATTTTCAAGCAAGATACAAAATTATGTGATGTAATTCCTGTTCATGACAGATTAATGGTCACACTTCATTTTCTGGCTTCAGGTAGGCATATTGAAGTGAATATTCAAGTACAGTAGAGTCCTGATACATATTTTAGCTTTTTTTTTCTTTTTCATTAATACATCTTTTCCTTCAGCTTAATTTTATTATCGATACTACAAACTACATACGTAGATCCAAGTTTTTGACCTAACAAAATAGCGTTAACGAAACAAAACAAATTAATGACTAAAATTCAAAATTTATTTATTGTACAGCACTACAAAACATAGCTATAACAGACTTACAAATAAACAAATAATACGCTAAAAGTACCAACTAACAACTGAAGTGAAGGAAGCAAAAGAGAATGAAGTTCACTCTCTTTTATTTGGTACAACCTTCTTTTCGCTCATTTTGAAAAAAATTATTTACCAATTTATATTTATTGCGAAATAAAAATTTAAATTAAAAGAAGGAAATCAATTCTCAGCTCTGACAAAAATCTTCCAACAATGACGGAAGACCTGAGATTAAATCACGAGAGTAGGAATGAGCATGTTCACTTGTGACAGGTACAGTCTCTGACACTTGCACCTGCTTGTCTCCGACACAGCTCTCCGGCCCTTATCCATTTGTGAATCTGGTCTCGAGAGTACTCTCGAAACTATTTTGTCACAACTGGAAACTTAGCATTTGAAGAAGCAATTGTTCTGGGACAGTTAAAGTCATAAAATAGTGGTTTCTTTAGGAGTTGGTTGGATAAACTGCACCTGGCCACTGCGTTAACATCTGCCAGTGTGATGGAGGAAGAGGTCTGGGCCAAGTTCCGTGCTTCCAAGGCCAACGAGTTAGCACACTCTCTTCCTTCAGTATTGACATGTGCGGGGATAAATTGAAGGGTACAGGAAAAAAGGAGAAATTCTGATTAAAGTTTTTAAAAAATTAAAAATGGGGAAAGATATATTTTTGGAAAGTTTCTTAGCGAAATATTTTTGGTAGTAAATTTTAAAATCAGAGAAAATTACATGTCGATTTATTAGTGTCTACTAGTTTTAATAAAAGCATATTGTTGAACATTTCTAGCATTGAAGTAAGGGTAGCCGTATTGGCGATTATGCGTCATGTGTTACAAGTAGTGTACTGCAGTTAGAAGTCATTCCACGTAGACAGAAGGAATCCTCTAGCTATGCAAAAAACAAGTAAACATATTTGGAAGTAAGACGAAAATCCTTTCAATAAATGAACAAGTGCATTTTTTAAGCGCTTGATAGGTTGCTATGGAACGCAGTTTTATTTAAAGCACCTGGCAGACTTTTCTCAAATGTTTATTATTATTAAAAATAAATATTTCAAATGTTATATAGTTTTTTTCCAAATAGCACTTTCCGTTTAAAATTAAATTTGACGCACAATTTGTCTCATTTGGCATAAAACATTTTTGATTCAAATTTTCCTTAAACAACGTATAATTAATTTCCATTCATTGTAGAATAACAGGGTTTGAGAGACGTACAAAGTGCAAATGAAACGTGTTATGGGTGTAGGGAACTATGTGCAAACTTTGTTATAGAAGATTTCTTTTCTTATTTGTAATTTCTGGGGCTCGTTTTCGTAAATGTGGCAGCTTAAACTGATATTTTTTTCACTTATGTTCAAGATGTTGGAAGCAATCATTTGTTGTCGATTCACAGCTGTTTCAAATAAAGTGTTTAAACTTTTGCTCTGAATTTGTATTTTTAAATCTGAAACTATATAAATGTAACTTCTGTAATTTATTTAACTGTACTATTTTTTTGTATATTTTCATGTGCATGAGTGAACATAAAATACAAAAAATGCAGTTACAATCTTCAGTAGAACTCATTTCGACTAATGTGTAAGATACTTATGCATTTTTAAATTCATAAGGTGTTTCAAGTCAAAAAAAACTTCTGTAGCTAGCATAGCCATCGAAAAATAACTTTAAAAGAATATTCACTGGAATCTTGCTTTTTATTAAAATTTCTTTCCCTGATACTTTTATATTCTTATTTGCCGCTTCAGTTTATTTCTGTATATACCATTATCGCAACAAAGACAATGGGCAAACAACGTCTTTTTTTACATGCAGCTGCAGATGTGTATGTGTGTATTTTACTAATTGATTTATGTCTTTATTAATTTTTTTAATTGGATATGAATAACTTTGATTTTGTTGATTAACCTGTAATATATTCATACTAGGCTTTTATCTTAGGTTTCAGGAAAAAAAAACTTCCCATTTGTATGAGTTTCGATGGAATTTGCTCAGAGGCATATATTGGTTCATCTCATAAGTAATGCGGGTTTTTTTTATTGGTTAAAAGAATGATGCAATGTTTTACATTTATTGCATGATGTTACAATCTGTGTGATTTATTATATTTATTTTATTGGTACTCTATTCACATTGCTTATTAGTATACAATGTATACCAATATAATGAATCATACAGATCATAGGCTTAGCGTGCTTCTAACTTCTTTTTTTTTTTTTGGGGGGGGGGGCACGAATTGAATTCAGTTAGGGCCCTCCTAAGCGCATTTACTGTCGGATGGTCCTTAAAATATGAAATATTATGATTTTTTTGAAATTGAATAACAATGGAATTGATGTTTGAGTAGTATTCAAAAGTTATACAATGAGAAAATTAAATTTAATATAAATAAAATGAGAAAAAAAATATAGCATCGTATTTTTGTTATGGATCATATCATTGTTAAAAACTATGTTAAGGCTAAAGTCATAATTGGAATCTTGAGTTTCACAGTTTCAAAAAATGGATAAATACCAACTTTCTTAAAAGTTTTCTACAATTTTCAGATTTTAACTAAACTTCTAATAACGTTTTAATTTATTTCAAGTTAAGTTGAGGGAGCACGTTCCCCCCCCCCCAGACGATATGCGTATGATACAAATTGTAAAATCACTCAAGAAATGTAAAACATTGCATCATTCATTTTTAACTATAAGAAAAAAAACCGCATTAATTATGCAATGACCCAATATTTCCCTTTGCGAGTTTTAATTTGCTACATCCTATGCTTTCTACCTGATAATAGTATTTTCCCTTAGAAATTACTTGCCTACCACAATTAATAATCATAAACATTCGGTACATAAATACCTCAAAGAAATACCTAGAGCCTCCTGTTTCCAATACAAAAAGTACAAATTTTAAAATCTTTCATAGGAATATAGTTTGGTCTACGTAAATCCCGACATCCTAATTGCAAAGCACCAATGACCGTTGAATTATTTTCATAAGCAATAAATAGACAAACGAATACAAGATTTATTATATAATGGATTTCCTATTGTATTAATAAGTTTGGAGAGATATATTAATCATCGAAACCCGCTAGTTTGCATCCCAAATATTTCTATCACTTAAATTACCACAGCGATAAATGAATATTTAATTCCAGTAAACTATTGTCGAAACTTTTAAAGTGAAAACCGCTATAATCAATCAACCTTGCTACTCAAATTATAACTGTTTGTGCAAACTATTAATTACTTTAATGCAATATATATATAACTTTGTAAATTTCAAAGCAGATTTTAGAACGCGAAAGTTTAAAAATTGTTACGAAGACCTCGCAGAGGATAAGTTTTAAAAATTAAGTTTATATCTTTTAAGAAAATGAGTTCAGAGATTTATTGATTTCTCCATGATTTATTAGATATTTAAGGAAAATTATTTATTTACAGCTTTTGTGGGTGTAACATAATACATCAGGAAGCTGAAATGTCAGTTTAGCTTTGTCCTTTATGCAAGAGCAAGCTAATAGTTCTAAAAATTCTAACAATTTGTAACAAAAATTCTCAGTATATGTTTTGTTTAAAACATGCAATGTTAAAAATTTCTGTGTTTTAAATAATTATTTTAATCTACTTTGTCTGTTTGCTTCCTGTCCTATTTTGGATTTTAGTATTTTTGCTATAGGTTAACATAAACATCTCATATTTAACTAACATATAATGTGGAAAATACTTTTGAAAAAATATGTTAGGCAAACTATGGGAACGGCATTTCATAAGTTCGCATTTGTTACTAGTTAGGGGGTGAATTTCGTATTATTTTCCGTTACAAGTTCTTGATGCAGACTACTGAAACTTCAAAGATGTTTTTATCAAAATGAAGAGTCATTTGTCAGGAAACGCATAGCAATATTAATTTAATTTAGTAGAGCATACATCGCATCATCCCGCTGAAGATAAATTTTAAACTTGTACGCTGTTTGTGTCAATAGCCCTTTTAATCAGTAATTCAACATTGCATCCTTACTCTTATGTCCGATCTAATGTGAAATTATAAAGTCAAATTAGAGGAAGCCCACTGTTTGCGAGGTTAGCATGCCAGAAAAAGAGTTTTTGAATGACTGAAAAGCAAAGTAATTAATGTACTTCGCATAAATACATGCACGTACTCCCATAAGCGCACTTACTCAGATATAATATATACAGTAAAACTTCTATATAGTAATGGTCTCGAAAAAAAGTGGCCGTTTTGAGGGGTGACGTGGGAAAGGGAGTTCTTCCATAACATTGGCTGTATGGGGTCTTTAATCGGTTAGAACAAAATATAACCGTTTAGAGGGGGTGGTTGTTGAATAGGGATGGCCAACTGAGAAGTTTCACTGTAATTGTTTGAAAGTACTTATAGATTCAATCTTTCACCACTATATGTCAGCAACAATCAATGTGATTGTAATGTATTCAGAGTTAAGGTTGAATTGAAGTTAGATGGTTGTGTTTGTTTTGGCTTCCCGCTGAGAATAACGTTGCATTGTTGTACTGATTGCTTAAACTGTATATATGTGATATAAAACACCTTGTCTTTTGTGGAATTACGCTTCGATGATTATTTACAGTCGATGTTTATGAATTTCCATTAACATTAATACGATGATAAGAACAATGGACTTTTGTTTACAGAAATTATTCAAAAAATTTTACTTCAGATTGTTTAATAAAATACAGCTTCTTTCTACAGTTAAATAAAGACACAACTGAATTCCCATCATATCACTGTCTAGAAATATGCATAACAATGGAACTCAGATTGACCTTTTTTCAAATCAAGCATTGTAAATCGTAAATATTCATACGTTTTGCTTCCATACACATTCTTAAGTTGTGCTAAAATCCTTATCCTGCTTATTGCAGCATAACGGGAAAACATTGATTCTTAACAACCTATATATAAAATAAGTGTACCAATTAGTTTGGAACAAATTGAGGGATCTTCATTTAAGTGAGGAGCATTATTTGAGATAGTTGATATGGACAATGCGTAATTAAAACTTCTGCTAAGTAAAACTTCTTGAGGCGGGTTAACTATGAAAAGCATTTTAATTATAGAAGGGTGAGAAATTTATGGGAACATAATTAATTCCCTCCCCCAAATATACACACTTAAATATATCATCTGAGGACGGAAATAAAAGTTTGCAAAACAAAATTTTTGAAACACTAAAATTTTTAAGTCGTCGGGACGCAACTTATATATATATATATATATATATATATATATATAATAGAGAAAGAGAGAGAGGTATGCATTTTGATATTATGTTTTGTTTCAAGTTTGTATTTACTCTTAGATAATTATGGTATAAAAAGTAGTTGGACAATTTGAAGTGTTTGATTGATAAGTTACACATTTAAAATTTCAAACGTTTTTAAATTTTTTGTATATCTACAGAACCAATAGCCCTTGGTATATATTTTTTTTCCATTTTTTACCCTGATAATATTTAAAAATATTTAGCCCTCTGAATTTATAAAATCTGTTTTGATAAACATTTTATCCATATCGAAGGGAAATCATCCTTTTTCAAGACTAATTTTTGCTACCCGAAAAATACTCTCTGAATTTTTAAATTTCGTAGGGATACCATGCAAGTAATTTCAGCTATTTCCTTTTAAAAATGGCTAATAGTGTAAAATGCCCTTCTGGCATAAAAGTACAAATGTATAGCATTTTACGCTAAGATAGTACAGCACAAAATTTTTTTGTCTCGCTATGTAAACGTTGCAGAAACGTGGTTAGTGTTATTTGATTCTAGAAGCTTAAATTTGTATTTTGTGACCATAAATTAAAAAATGGCTTTTTTTTTGGGGGGGGGAGGGGTAGTCCGAAAAAAATTACATCATAAAATTTCATTTTAAAAAACTAATTTTTGTGATTCCGCAGGATATAACTTTTTTTTAATGCCAGGGGCCTTCCGAAAATTTCAATAAATAATATAATTCCTTAAATTTAATGTGTCACGTGATTCACCACAGGGCGATGAAAGGAAATCTACAGAAAACCTAAACCATATATCTTATACCCTAGACATAGCAATGATACTTGAAAAACAATATACGAAAATCTGAAGAAAAGAAGTCTCCATACATTATGACAAAAACTAGTTAACTTTTAAGCTATTTTTGTATGCAAATTGAGGTATTTTCATACATGAGTTCTACTTGATGATTTCATTTACTCCACAGTAATTTAACTATTTATACAAATGACTAGTAATTTTAGTACGTACGTGATACGAAACTCATACCTAAATTTGTACGTGACGGAACATTCAAATGACACGTAAGTACGATCGTAAATGACTTTCAAAAACAAAGAAAAGGTTTATACGTCCTCTAAATATAGGCTAATATCATTTTGGTATCCGTTATTCTTTTTTTTAGATGTAATTAGTTAGATATAAAATTTTTGATAGATTCTAGATTCATGATTTTTTTCCATTTTGCTGAAATTAATGCATGGAAAGTCTTGCAAATATTGGCTTTAGCTTTTAAACAGAGAGTTTGTGTATACAGTTCACAACACATGGATTTTCAAATTAACAGCTGTAGAAAAATAATTATGTAAGCATAATTCAAAAGTTGTGAACTGTTATCAACGGACCCTTAAACAACGATTTGTTTTTGTCTTCCTGCAATTGCCCCTTAAAATCTATATATAAGAAACAGTTCCGTAATTGACTGACTGACAGATAACTCACAGACCAAACCGATGGACATAAAGGGCTCAAATTTTGCATGGCGATACTTCTTATAGTGTAGGGGTGCACTAAGAAAGCTTTTTGAAAGGTTCTTCTTAGATTTTTTTAAATTAAATTTTCAAGCTGTTTTTGTAACTTTTTTTATGTTTGCATTAAAATAAGAATTTGAGGATTATAAAATTTATATCACGAGAAAGATCATAACAATTCCTTTAAAGTGACATCTTTTTCGAATCTTTACCTCCATTTTCTGATTTTTGGTGAATTTTTAAAGATTAATTTTTAGAATTTAATTTATTAAATGCCGATCACGTGATTTCTTTTTCTGGTACTTTAAATTAATTTATCGTCACGTGCATAACAACGAAATAGACAAAAAAAATATTTTTTTCTTACTAATGCGGAAGACGATTGGACATTATGCAAAAAAATATTAAAATACAGTAAAAGATATGTTTCTCAAACTGTAATTTTTTAACTGTACTATATTCTTTAGCATATTCTATTAGATTCAATTTGAATATTTTCTTCTACATTATTTTGTCTATAAAAATATCCCTTACGATTTTTTTATAAATATATATTTTGTTTTTTTACATAAATTGCATACATTGATCGTTGTATTTATTATTGAAAGATAGATAATTTCACTATTTAAATTTAATTTTTTTCCCGATTTAATTTTGACCTAATTTTCTCCTTAATTTTCTCCTGAAATATTTTGTAATATCATCATTGTTTTCATTGAATTTTAACCCTGCAAAACCACTAAAGGTAGTTACGGTAGAGGTGAAGAAATTTTCTTTTAACACAGTTACTAATTCTGCAAAATTATTAATTTGATAACAATTTTGAATATAAACGTTAAGTGCTTTTCCCTTTACAAATCGTTGAAATACACTCATGGACAAAAAATTAGCGCACCAAGAAGGAGTCGTCAAAATGAAACGAAATTTTACATACGTAATGACTACTTTGATATAAGTAAATGATAAGAAAATCAAAGAAAAAGGATAATTTATTTCAGAGAAAAAGGCAAAAGTACGGAGGAGTTAATACTCCGTTGGACCCCCTCTAGCGCGAATGCACGATGCGATACGATCGGGCATTGAGTCATAAAAGTTCTCTATGATGTCTTGAGACATTTCGTTCCATATTTGCTGTAACCTTGCCTCTAGTTCGTTCAAACTCGTGGAATGCCCAACTCGTCGTCCCAAATGATCCCAGATATGCTCGATTGGAGACAAATCTGGGAATCGGACAGGCCAAGGGGGGGTAGTAGCAGTGCGGAGACAGTCTTGTGACACCCTTGCCGTATGAGGCCGAGCATTGTCTTGTTGAAAAATGGCTCCTGGGAGCCGTTGCATGAGTGGCAACACATGTGGTTCCAGGATTTCATGAACATACCGCTGGGCTGTCATGGTGCCACGGAACAATACTAGGGGTGACCGTGTATTGTAGGCAATCGCACCCCATACCATCACACCAGGTGTGGGAGCGATGTGTCGCTGTACAGCAAAGGCAGGATTTAAGCATTCATCACGGGCTCTCCACACACGAACACGATTGTCGTCACTGCCGAGATTGAATCTGGATTCGTCGCTAAAGACGACCTGGTTCCATTCCGCTGCAGTCCAGTTTCCTCGTGCGCGGCAAAACTCCAAACGGAGGCGTCGATGGGTGGGCATCAAGGGCAGCACACGTAATGGGCGTCGCGATACCAACTGTCCTTCAGCCAAGCGCCTTCATATGGTTCGAGAAGACACAGAGGCCCCTAGTGAAGGTGCTACCTGTTCCTGGATGACGGCCGATGAAGCAGTTGGCTGTACGCGTGCATTTCTTACGATGTGGCGGTCTTCTCGACGACTGGTCTGTCGAGGGCGTCCTGAGCCTGGTCTTCGTGTACATGACATCTCTCGGGTCCACTGGTCCCAACACCTCCTCACAACACAATCAGAGCTCCCTAATTGACGAGCTACTCCCCTAGCTGACCACCCAGCTTCCATCATCCCGACGATTCTCCCCCTCTCAAACTGCGACAACTGCTTATATTGTCTTCGAACACGGCGTAATGGCATGTCTATCTCAGCTCTTCCTTTGTAAATGTTTCAGCACACTCAAACAAGCTTTGGTTACCTGTTTTATACTCCACAGAGTACGATGTTCAACGCCCTCTACCGGCTATACGTAATGCGCAATCACGCTGCATTTCTAATCATTTGCATATCTCCCCGACATGTACCTTCATTGCAAGTTTCGTTACGATCCCGCAATTATTTCTTGGTGCGCTAATTTTTTTGTCCATGAGTGTATTTTTAATTTCCATTCATCATCTTTGTTTCCCTCGATACATTTTTTGTTAAAATAGGATAACCAGGAGTCTATATCTATAGTGTCATCTTCAAAGGGCACAATGCTAATTTCGGTCTCCATATTCGGAATTCTAAAAGAGTCATCACAATCAACATTTACTTTGGCAGTGTTCATCTTGCTTATATAATACTATAAATTACAAAAAAATAATATAGTAACTGACCTGTTTAACACCACTTTTGAAATATAAAATACAAAACTAAATAAGAACTTTTAAGAGTAAAACTCTGATGGTGATCTTGAAAAATAGATTATTGGAGCTTCCACGATTCCACTGTGCAGCGTTCAGCTTACACACAGGGAGTCATAATTATTATCTTGATATTAATTTTTATGACTGTCGCTCACATATAAAAAACTTGAATCACATCTTCGAGGCATAGTTGAATTATGGATGTTTTAGCACTGGTACCATTCTTCTTCCAAGATGGCGCAGTCCGTGACGAACAATGGAGAGGTCAGGAGGGAAAAAAACTCGAAATCCAAACTGGAACGAACTGGAACAATTGCATCTTCACTTGCTTTTGCAATCGTTAATTTTTCTCTTCATTTTCATAGTGTTAATCCTGTCGACTGATGAGATGTCCCGAATGGTCATCTCTTGAAGAATAGCATACATCATGGCCGAAATAATGAAAGTTGGTATCATGAAGAAAAGAATTTATTTCACGAGAACAGCGACATGACATGTTATTAGCATCGAGCCAGCCCACCGTC